>NDFZ01005479.1:541837-612849 GCA_002192655.3 Mamestra configurata | reverse complement strand
AAAAAAAAAAAAAAAAAAAAACTCAGTCTTTTGGGGGGGGCAAACAAGGAAATATTGTTTCAGCCAAAAGACGTCCACAGCTGGACATAGGCCTCCTCCAAGTGGTGTCTCCCGCTATATCAACCGGTCCTGTGCTTCTCGCATCCAGTGGATTCCCGCGGTCTTCGCCAGGTCACCGGTGATAGGAGGATTTCCAACGCTCCGCAATAATGCGACATCATTTTAGAAGTGAAAACTTCTTTATGCGTGTTGAGCACTTTTTGGGTGAACAAAAATCATGGAACTCGCGTCATCGTCACCGAACGCTTTAGCTTTCGCTTAGTTTTCACTTCTATCCGCAGTCCCTAAAGACTGCCCCGCATTTTTTTTTCTACAGATAATGCGTAGAACAATTACTATATAAGAAAGGGTTGTTGCATTTCTGCGGGAGCCCCTCAGTTATGGTAGCGTGCTTTAAATATGTTGCTTATATTACGTCCCCTAGATAAACATATTCATTAACCTACAATTTAGTTATTAATACTGCATTATCCAGCTTCGGTAAAACGTCAAAACCTTCTTTAAGGAGTGTTAATCTTCCATTTTTGACCTTTTTTTTTTAGTGATGGGAAATCGTCAAATGACATCTTCCGCTCTGGGTGGACCGGAAGGGCGTGTCAGACTCTTACTGACTAAAACCCATCCGTGTTCCTTCTTTGCGTTCCAGGGCCGCGGTGACTCTTTCGAACAAATTCCGAAACCCTGGCAGTCCATTTTCGACCTAGATACAGATATATTTCCCCAAAAATATCTGTTTCATTACTGTCAGTCTGACTTACGTTATGTGGTTTTCCCAGTTTGCTTAGCAAGCAACAGTAAGTACTACTTTTACTTAGACTTAAATAATTTTATCTTATAAAGCGTAGGTGGCCTCAAATTAAGACAAATTCTCGCTACACAGGTGTTTTCTGCCTTTGCGAGTAATCTACCTTCTGGCTTTCCGTCAGTTCATTTCGATTAAAAGTTTCTCAATATCGTATAGAATGTTTTGGTGTCGGTTTGTAATTTATTTTAACTTTATTTTGTGAGTTGTGACTATGTTTTCAAATACATATATGTATGCTTCCAAGTTGTTTTGTGTAGTAGCTGTGATCGCTGCTTTGTTGTTGTACATCAACGTTTCAGAATTTCAAACTTGTTTGAAACGGTTCGCCGTCAGCTAATTAGCACGATATTATTTTGTTAATTCACGTTGCAAAACTACCCCTAATATAAGCACACCCACCAATAACAATGCGTTTTCTGATACGATAAAAACAGAGGAATATCTCCACACAAAGCTATTCTCCTCCATCTCTAGTTTATTAAGAAAACAAAAGAAAGAGCACACGGCTCTCAAAAAAACAGGAAAATCAAACAAACATCTTACACAAAACTATGAAGGGTTGCACAGCACATTCCCCTCAGTAAACTATCGGATAAAAACTCGGAACAATAGCGCCACTGTATATTTTTCAACCAACTAGCGAGGCACAGACACGGTCCGATAGGCTGAAACGTGTTACGTACTGACATTGACAAGTGCATTAACCTCTATGCATTCATACTGCGTCGATAAAGTGTTCGGGGAATAGGGATGCCAGCTCGAATATTGTGTTTTTGAGCTATCGTTGTGTACTCGTATGTACCTTTTGAAGTTTACCTGAGGATACTAATAGAAGCACCAATTTGGTTATCTCGAATTTAGAATATGTATCGGGTTACGCCGATATAATCAGTCTATAGATGGAAAGCGATATTGAAAGCAATCCAAGGTATATTTCTCACTCGCCAGATTTCTATGCGAGCTTTAACCTATTAAATAGCGTTTATTTGAGTTAAGTTTTAAGTTACACTTAATTTTAACCACGGTTACTACTGTTTTAATTGCTATAATAGTCAAGCTAAGTCTGAAATAGCAATCTTGCGTTCCTTGCCAACTATTACAGCGTTAAGCGTACACCTAAGATCTACAAAATAACCTCAGTTTTAATGAGAATCAGTTCGTTTGAAATTGAGAACGACAAACACTTTAAACAAGAAAGTGTCAATTGAAACCAAATTCATTGAACTGCACTGCCAAAGTTCTATCAGGCTGGACATCTATAGAGATGAGTTGAGAAGTACTCGAGAGGTGGGCAAATTTAAACAGAACGTTTATACCTTTTGGCTAAAATCAGCCCTAACTTTGTGTTTTGTTGAACATTGAGTTAGTTTGACATACCTATAAAGCTGTTGAGGTAACTGCGGAAAGTTCAACTCATAATTATACACTCTCTATTATTTTATACATATGTGTTTGCGCACAAAGAAACTTCAGCTGCATTTGTATCAGACCTCTTTGTGTATGTGAACATAAAATTGCTTCAGTGTTTGTTGAATAATACGTGTGCAGTGTTAATGACTGTTTGATAGAGCTTGATGCTCGTAACGTTCCTATTGTTTTGTTTCAACAGTCCACCTGTACTGGGAAACTTGTTTGCATTTTCATGAACTATAAAAACAATTAGAACTGCAAAACTAAAGATAATTTATTTGTTACAACAGATAGTTCGAATTAGTTTGTGAAAATAACTTTATTTCACAATCGCAAACCCAACTTTTGTTTTGAATTGAATAGATTTTCAGTTTTCAGTAAGAATGGCTTTAATATTTAGCTTCGAAATATTTGCGGTTGGATTTTATTTAATAGTTTAAGAGAGCGACGGTTCTGTTTACGCTCTTGTATTTTATATTTTCGATTCAACGCTCTGGTGTTTCATGAATAGTAAACTTTGCTTTAGGAGTTTCAGTATTACGGATATTTTTAAACATCTTTGAAACTTAGTTGGTTTTTTTTTGCATTGATGGTGTCTAGAAAGATCATAGAAATTGACTCGTAGTTTCAGGCCAGAGGTTCACAAAACGAGCCATCATTAATAACAAAAATGAGCCATTCAATACCGAATATAATTACTGAGTAAATTCAAATTGATTTATCAATTTCCTGTAAAGGAATGTCGACATTCTTCTTGATTAGTGTCACGTAAAACACTTGTTACACAGACGGAGGCTGTAGGCAATGTTGCCATCAATCACTTTTGCTTTTGCCATGTTTAGATTGCCCAAATTAAGGGAGTTTGTGAGCTCCCTTTGTCTCGACGAAAAATAATGGTGATTATTCAACTCTTCTCCTTGTTCTTTGTGCACACTCGTGATTCAATCACGTGTGTGTCGTTTGTTGATGTATATCGATAGGTCGTGGGTTGCTTGTCACTTTGAAGATCGTAATTTTAGCATTGGTAAAATTTCACTCGCCCACTGTATACGTTTAAGTTATGTTCCCTTTTTTGTAAATTTGGTATACAAATAAGTATAAAATAGTATACCTACTTAATAATTTTTTTTTTTTTTTGTAAAAGAAAGAACATTAAAGGCCACACACACAAGCGCATCGTGACAACTTGAAAAATACCACCACACGTTTTATAGAAATATTATAAGAAATTTAAATTTTAATTATCACGTCATACCTGTCTGCCAAAGCTTTAAATTAAATTGTAAAAGTGCCATATTATTTGTAGTAACAAATAAATAGATACATAACAATATTTAAACGCATTTTATTACATATTTTACTATATTAACCTAAAAAGAGATAAATGAAAATGGTCTTAATATTCACCCCCGGCGAGTAAAACATAAGAAAATTAGGGCGCGTGTAGTGTAGTGTTAAAGTGGTCGCAAAATGTTATTTTTCCAAAATGACTATCGTTACCATGTAAGTAATTCTCGACAGTATTAGGACCTATATAATCGGCCCGTTTCGTCCGCTTCGCATAAGTGGGTTATAGTGATTGACAGTTTGGGCTTAGCTAATTTGCGGCCAATTACTTACCGCGTGATACAGCAGATTTTGAGCTTAAGAGCAATAACATAATGAGGTCAGTTTGGCTGCAATGCAGTGAGATGGCGAGATAAAATAGGGGAAGCTTAATTACTTGGTAAACATAGAGTCTTTTCTTGACAAGATTTGACTGGGAAACTAGAGTAGAGGAGGAAAAAATCAATAAATATAAAACAAAGTCGGGTTCGTTACAGCATTCATAACTCAAGAACGGCTGGACCGATTTTGAAGATCTTTGGTTTGTTAGATTTTTCCTTGCCCCGAATAGTAGAATAACTATTAACACATTGGAAAAATTAAAGAAAAAAAGTGACCAAAAATCATATTCGAATACAACGCCTTTACTGATACATGACAAAAACAAAACACGGCAAAAATTATTCTGAGGCATTACGAAGTTCGCCGGGACCACTAGTTGTAATTTGGTTTTTTTAGGTGACTTTATACACAATATTTTATTCATAGCTGTCATTAACAAACTGTGACATTCCTTACGGGTAGTCAGCCAAACAAACTGAAACCAAGATTTTCAAGGGTAACCAGTTATTGGATTGTGTTGTTATTGGGTTAGTGTACGAACAGGCAGTTGCTTCATGTAGTTTTCAGCTTCATCCGGTTAGACTGGAAGCCCGGCGGCAATATACCCACTCAAATAAAGGCTACGCAGACAAGAAGTCGCAATATTTTATTTTAAAAAGAGATTAAAATTACTTTATCCATACATCCTAAAATAATACAGACTTCTGAATACCGATTTCATTAGTTTAAAATAAAACGAACCATCCTTTAAACAAAACTTACGAGTATCTTATATTTATTTTAGCTACTTTTTCTTTTTTATTCTTTTCCTCTACGAGGCCTTTTTTGTTGTTGTAGTGTTATTTCCAGCCAGGAGCGTAGCTATAGCTTTCGTAAGGGTCCAAAAATGAACACAGATGCTAGTTTCTGCCCGGGCTTCATGCACAATTTGGAACTTCAATCTCATTGGACGGTGCTCCTAATGATATACATATTTTGGACATGGATTATACGTGCGACGGACGGACCCGTCCAGTATTTATTACAGATTTTTATGTTCGACGTATACTATAAGGGGACTCCGAGGGGGGTTGTCCGGACCCCCTAAACACACCTCTTATATACGCCCCTGTTTCCAGCCTGCACAACATTATCTGTTATTTTCACTAGTTGTCACTAACCTATGGCCAGACTAATTATATCTTATAAAACATGTCCCCTCCTTCTGGGGCCGTCGGGCAAAAATAACGTTGCCTACGTCTGTCATTTAATCGTTTGATTTCTAGTAATAGTAAAGGCCATTCGCCTCTTCGTGGGTGTTTAAGAGCTATTAGGTTACTTTATTTTCCTTGTTTTATAGAGGTATAACCGTATACTATCAAGTTGATTAGCTAAATCCTCTTTGAGTGTCTGGAATTCTTATGACAAAAACCAAACTGTTGGTTTATTAGTTTTCCTAAATGGATTTGCTTGTGGAGTTGATATTTGAAGAAATTGAAAGGGCGTTAATGCCTACTTACCTTTTTCAGGAATAAGGTAGGTAGGCGTTTACGCCTACCACCGGGCCCGGGTTACCACCAGGCCCGGGTCGATGGCGCGTTGTGTTTCACGCGCGCCTCAAAGAGATGTCAGCATAGAAGACGGGGCCCGCTAGGCCCTATGCGGAATTTGTTCGAAAGAGTCACCGCGGCCCTGGAACGCAAAGGGCTTTAGAAGGAACACGTATGGGTTTTTGTTAGTAAGAGTCTGCCACGCCCTTCCGCTCCACCCAGAGCGGAAGAAGTCATTTGATGATATCCCATCCTTAAAAAAAAAAAAGGCTTTTACGCCCTCTGCCAGGGTCTGCCAGGGTTGCGGACTTTGTTCGAAAGAGTCACCGCGGCCCTGGAACGCAAGGGAATTAGGAGGAACATGGATGGACTCCCTTTCGCTCTGCCTAGAATGGAAGGAGTCATTTGATGATTTCCCATCCTTAAAAAAAGTAGATGGTATGGATGTTTGTTACTCTTTCACGTCAAAACTACTCAACCGATTTGGATGAAATTTAGCTTAGAAAGTTTACTTTAAATCCCGATTTAAATTTCACGCAGACGAAGTTGCGGCCGGAAACTATTACTAAATATAACGCTCTTAAAAGAAGAAAAAGTATAGACGACCTTTCTTTTTAACCGATTTCAAAAAAAGAGAAGGTTCTCAATTCGGTTGTATGTTTGTTCCCTCATAACTCCGTCATTTATGAACTGATTTGAAACATTACTTTATACATACATCTTTTTCGATTGGTCCCATAGAAATTTCATCAAAATCGGTTCAGTAGTTTGGTTTCTAAATCAAAATAGTTAGAAAACATAATATGTCATCCAAGTAAACGAAATTCATTTTGCTTTCCTGTGACTTTCCAGTGGTGTTGTAAGGTGTGAAAAATGTGAATGATAAAAAACATTTTTGGAAAAAATACAACCAACTTCCAAATAAAAAAAAAAATACTACAAAGTAGTCGGTTGTATTTTTTTTATCTTTCTCAGTACTTTGTACAGCCGTCAATATACGAATTGAGACTGACGTCTGCTGATGAAAAAATGCTAAAAGAAAAACTTTGCCTGACTTCGAAATCGTATTCAAGACCCGGAAGCCACGTTTGCGACCACTTGGCAGTTGACAATCTGAGAAGGTGTTTCCAAGTTCATACACCTACAACATATCCAGAATTAGATTACTCCAAGCCTGTCAACAATTGATAACTTTCAGTGTTCAATGAATAATTCAGTGGTGAATTCCATTGACGCAACTCTCCTGTTTATTTGATACTAAAATTAAATCATCACTTAATTGGATAACGCAAATTGATGCATTTGTAGTCACGCTAATTGAATGAATTATCAGGGACGTAATGTGTACAATAGCATTGAAAGAATTCATTTTGATTTTAAATGTAATGTTGGAAAAAGGGTACATTGTGACACTGATGATTAATGAGGAAATGAATGTGATAGCAATCCATTATGTTGGACAGCTACTAGTTTCGGATTGTGGTTCCAACTGCATTAATGGTTATGAATACCTGGATATTTTATAGGACGAAATTAATTATTTGTCCCAAATAGTACTTGTGTTTATTTGATCTTACCGGGTTTAATAATTGGATATCGGATAAAAATGATTCTATTTGACCACGTCTCATTTCCATGGCACATTGATATGCGAAATTACTCATCATTGTCATCATTTTGAACTTTTTACAATAATTATTTATCTCTGAAAGAACAAATCGTAATAAGTTACCTGAATATTTCTTTCGAAATCAGTAGGGCATTAACTTAATATTGTTTTTTTTATCGTTGAGACGGTAAATTATACATTGTGCTTAAAAAAACCATACATTTAATTTAATTCATGCCAGTTCTTATTAAAATCTCTTTCGGAATAAAATAAATTTTCTAAATAAGTTGTTTATTAGACTTTTATTTGAGCACAAGTTCAGTGGCGTAACTTTATAACAATATTTATGCACACAACGGCTTAGCCGAAGGCCGTATATACAACTTTACTGAAGTATTATCATGAGAGCTACGGCTGAATTACAAAAACACTGAGAATAAATTACCTACATTTTTTATTTATTTAAAGTATTCCTAGAGAGGGTATTGTAATTGTGCAGCGACAACTATGCCGCCACATACGAACTAAAAAAGACCTGACGTCACACAAATTCTACATCGCGCTATCAAAACTTTAGCAGATACAAAAACAACCATCAGCTGTTGCCCACCGGACACACCCGTCTGGTCCTAGGATCCTCCCTTTTCAGATTGAGGTTGTAGAACTTTCCACCCTGTTGCGCATACAAGCATGTGACCACCTGATTTTAAGTGATCATCTCTTGAAATTTGCTGGGGTTACACTAGTGTGATGTGCACACTTTTTGAAGAGGAATCCCAGGAGACTTCGGAAAGATCTCAGGAGAAATCTCATTCCACATTTTCAAGTATTTGGCTAAACTACGCCCTACCTTGGCATCATCTCCAGAGCACAAAGTCCTGCACTTCTGCAGGACTTTGTGCTCTGGCGTTGAATCGCTTCCGATTGAGACAACTGTACCAATCTAGTAGTTGAAAAAGGTCCATGTTGCAATTTAAAAAATATTAAAATACTTGTATTTTAAAATATGAATCAGACATTCCTTGAAACCAACAGTAATGTTTATCAAAAGATATAATTTAAAACTTGCATTTGTCTATACATGAATGCACAAAACAAATAGAAAAAAGGTTTAGGCTCGCCACCGAATTCAATAGGACATCACTTCAGTCAATAGTCGCAATTGGTTTGCGCAACACGCAAACTAGATATTTTACTCCGCAATGTTAGAATAGTTCCGGTATTAAGTTTGACAGATCCGAACGGGTCCATCGATCGCACGGTCTCTTATCAGCGGCGGCCACCGACGCCAATTGACAATGGATTAACACACCTGTCACTCTGACCTTATCAAAGCGTTGGAGCCTAAAGTGTTCTTAGGCTGGGTGTTAAAAAAAGGATTTTGTTACTTGTCGCATAAATGGTAGTTACTAGCCCCTTACTTATATTCAGAAATAAGTAATTGTAAAAAATCAAGTTTATTTTCTTGATTAGTGTACTGTAGATATTTTTAAGGTTCCGAACATCCGTAAAAAACGGAACCCTTATAGGATCTGTCTGTCCGTCTGTCAGTGACAATTTTCTCCGAATCTACTATACCAACCTGAAGAAATTTGGTACACATATGAACTTCCATGACTCAAATACGGACGCGTTACGTAAATAAATACATTTTGAGTATGGGGTCACTTTTGGGGGGCTAAAGATAAAATTTGTTAAAATTGAAATTCTTTAAACTTTACCATGATACATATTAAATGAACGGGTTTATTGTGAGGGTTTTAAATATATTTTTTCATAATTTTCATGCGAAAGTTTGGATTGATGTTTATTACTCATGTTCACATCGGAACGGTTGAACGGATACTTTTTTATCCTTATGCTTATCGTGAGGGTTTTAATTATATTTTTTCAAAATTTTAAAACAAATAGTTTTGAAGTTAAATGAAAAATTACTATTCCCCATTCTAGGCTCAGTAGTTTCGGAGATTAGGGGGAATTATCTTCGAAACTACTGAGCCATACATTTTGGAAAAAAATGCTGATGAAGGACTTATCGTGAGGGTTTTAAGTATATTTTTTCATAATTTTAAAACAAATAGTTTTGAATTTAAATGAAAAATTACTATTCCCCATTCTAGGCTCAGTAGTTTCGGAGATTAGGGGAAATTATCTTCGAAACTACTGAGCCATACATTTTGGAAAAAATGCTGTTAAAGGACTTATCGTGAGGGTTTTAAGTATATTTTTTCATAATTTTAAAACAAATAGTTTTGAAGTTAAATGAAAAATTACTATTCCCCATTCTAGGCTCAGTAGTTTCGGAGATAAGGGGGAATTATCTTCGAAACTACTGAGCCATACATTTTGGAAAAATGCTGATGATAGTCCTTTTCTATAGATTACAGGAAAACCGATAAGAAGTCTATAGTGTTAAAATAACATATTACAAAAAGTATATTCGTTCGGAACCCTTTGCACGCGAGTCCAACTCGCACTTGCTCGCTGCCCTCTGATCACAGTGGACAATCAATAACGTTTTGCACCTACATTCCTTTACAAAAAATTCAAATTAAATTTAGACCGATAACAGATAAAAATTTAGAAAAACTTAATAATACTTTATCCAGTAAACTATGTGTCCAAAGTTTTAATAACATAGATGACCCAAATGAGTTTTACGCCGAGTTTTTTTCATTACTAAACACTGAATTTAATGACACTTTTCCAATTAAGTCTAAAAGTATTTACACTAAGTTTATATTTAGTGATTGGGCAACTCCAGGCATTCGCATAAGTAGGGAAAAGCTATACGAACTATATGGCCTAAAGCAACATGTGAATAATATAAGCTTTCATAAGTATGTTGCGAAATACTCAAAAACATTTAAAAATGTATGCAAAACAGCTAAAGCTCTGTTTATTAGCAATAAAATAAAATCAGCAGATGACAAAATAAAAACTACCTGGAAAATAATAAATAATGAAACTGGTAGTAAGAAAAAGCGTGAAACTGAACTTAATTTAAATACTGTACATGGCCCCATAAACTCAGATGCAGAGGTAGCTCAGGAATTTGAAAACTTCTTTGCTGATATTCCTCGTAAAACGACAGAGGCTCTTAACTCGTCACCCGCGCTCTCTGCTGCCTTACTTCGGAAGAACGTCAAGGTATGTCCATCAGAGTTCAAGTTTCAACATACAAACCCCCAGGCCATTATAAAAGCTTTTAAAGATCTTAAAATTAAATCAACAGAAGATCTTTGGGGAATGTCTGTAAAAGTCTGTAGATCTATAATTGAAACTATTGCTCCCTACTTAGCTCTCATATTTAACTCTAGTGTGGATCAAGGAGTATTTCCTGATCTCATGAAACACAGTAAAGTCGTTCCACTGTTTAAATCGGGTGATAGTCATGAACCCAACAATTATAGGCCGGTGTCAATCCTGCCGGTTCTCAGTAAGGTGTTCGAAAAGTTAATGCTTAATCAGATGTTACTTCACTTTAATAAAAATTCCATCTTTCATGAACAACAGTACGGTTTCACCAAAGGGCGTTGTACAACTGACGCCGGTGTCACCCTAATAAAGAACATCTTTAACGCCTGGGAAGATTCAAAAGACGCCATTGGAATCTTTTGCGACCTCTCGAAGGCGTTCGATTGCGTTAACCATGAGACGCTTTTGTTGAAACTCGAGCATTATGGGATTAGGAATACATCCTTTGATTTGATTAGATCATACTTGAAAGACAGACAGGTTAAAGTCCAGGTAAACGGTGTAAACTCACTAGGGTCTGAAATGACAATGGGCGTTCCGCAAGGTTCAATATTGGGTCCATTCCTCTTTTTAGTATATATAAACGATTTGCCCGAATTGCTTCAAAATCAACCAAAGATGGTATTATTTGCTGATGACACATCATTGATATTTAGGATAGACCGACGGTCACAAAGTCTTGATGATGTCAATAACTCTATTCATCAGGTCCAACTTTGGTTTACGGCAAACAACTTAGTACTAAATGAAAAAAAGACCAAATGTATTAAATTTACTTTACCAAATGTTAGAAGCACCGAATGTGACATCGTATTGAATGGACAAAAACTGGAATTTATTGATCAGACGGTTTTCCTGGGAATCACTTTAGACGAGAAATTGCAATGGGGACCTCACATAACATCTCTTGCGGGGCGGCTAAGCTCAGCCGCTTATGCTGTTAGAAAGATAAGACAGTTAACAGATGTAGAAACCGCGCGCTTGGTCTATTTTAGTTACTTTCACAGCATTATGTCGTACGGTATTTTGCTGTGGGGTCGTGCTGCTGACATTGAATCTGTATTTATTTTGCAAAAGCGTGCTGTTAGAGCCATTTATAATCTTCGTCGCCGCGATTCTCTTAGGGAAATTTTTAAAAAGATTAATATTATGACAGTACCTTGTCAATTCATTTATGAGAATATTATGTATGTAAGAAAAAATCGACATCTCTTTAACAAAATTAGTGATAGACATCATTTTAATACTAGAAATAAAAATAATTTAGATCAAACATTTTATAGATTAGCCAAAGTACGAACATCTTTCATGGGGTACTGTGTTAAATGTTACAACAAAATACCTTGTGACATATTAGAACTAAATGAAAGAAAATTTAAAACTTACATTAAAACCACACTTTGTAAACAAGCATATTACAAACTAGATGATTATATTAAAGATAAGAATGCTTGGAAACATGCTGGTCCTGCTCCATAGGACAATCGAGGGTATAGTAGAAAAAGTCAAACTTGTTTTATTTACTGGTGTACTTTCAGGTTTTTAATATGTAATTTAACTCACACACTGATCCATTGTTTTTAATTATATTGTAAATATGTGAGTACCATGTCCCTTACTAGCAAACTTAATTTTATCTCTGCTGGTATTGCTTTGTTGTACCTATAGTATATAAGTGTGTGCTGTATATTAGTGTAATGTTGGATGCATTGTGCTCACATAATATAATCAATTTACCTATGTATACAAAATATTGTAAAACTTATATTTGAAAAGAGTAACTATGGAGTTTCTTGTCCGTTCTTCTCCATAAGAATCTACTTTTTGCGAATGGACAACTAGAGTCACTTATATTTTAATTTTAAACTGTAAATTTGACGTTCAAAAGTGCCTTTTAATGGTCTAGTTGAAATAAATGAATTGACTTTGACTTTGACTTGACTTTGACACTTGGCTAGTTTTATTGCTCATTTTTATTTCTATTAATCTCCAAGAAAATTTTGCCGTAACAAGGCGTTTTCCAAGCCAAATCAGACACCACAATCAATACTTACTTACAACTCTACTTACCCTCTAACAGATCATACGCTTAATATCCGTACCTTGTATTATAGCGAGTGCTCCACATTAGCACAATGACTCCACTCAATGTGTCGTGTGATCAATACTAATAGGCTCATCACTCCCTCCACGGCACATGAGAGGATCTCTTGAGTAAACACAGCATTCAGCTACGTCCTGCTATCGATCTGATTACTGTAGCTTTATTCTGTGGTTTAGCTCATGTATTCTCTTAGGAACTATAACGTGGATTTAGCATGCCATGTTTAGTGTGGCTTTCTCTCAAAAAATAATTTTCGATCGCATCAGTACGTTTGACTGAAATCCCCCAATTATAGTTGGGGAACGCTAGGCAGACTGATGGCATCAGAGGATCATCATCAGGAGAGGACAAAGTTCAATTCTGTTAGCTAATACGATTGTCCAAATTCCAAAATTAATATAAAGGATTGATAACGTGCGTGACATTTCGACAGCGTTTGTCAATCTCATATATTTTTGACGTTTCGACGATAAGGCGATTGTCGAAACGTCAAAATATATGAGATTGCCACGCTACCGCAAACAGGGTGGGAAGTCTTGAGATAATAACCGATCGCCTACCGCCCGATTTCTGTCGTTAAGTCCTAAGGCCGCCCGGACACAGTTAAATTCGAACGCGATCCGCGAATCAGATCATTGATTTTGATCGCGGATCGCGCTCGAGATTGACTGTGTACGGGCGGTTTTACCGAATTCGGTTGGTAGGCGATCGGTAACTATGTCGAGACTTCCCGCCCAGGGCCCTGTTTAATATAACTGACAATGCGACAAATTTTGTCGAAAACTGACATCATTGTCACAATTTCACGACAGGTGTTTAATACAGCAAAGTATGTATGTGTGATATAAACGTACAAAATTGTAAAATTGCCCGATTGTCGCTTGTCACTTGTCCCCAGTTAGTTTTATATTAAGTGGGCCTCAGAATGACACTTGTCAAGAGCCTCAGTAGGTACTATCAGAGTTTACCTTCGATAAACAAACAAATTAATCTTTTTGTAATATCAATTCAGATGACGTAATCCTCGAGGTAGGCACCTCGACTACAGGGGTTTAATTATGTAAAAGAGGTAAGTCAAAAAGAAAGCAAAAAGTATTTTTCGATGAAAGTTTTAAAGTATGCCAAGTCTCGCTCACTATGATAATTGAACCAGCATATAATAATAAAACTACAGCTTCTAAAGCATAAAACTGGAAATACAATTAGTGTTGCAAAATGGTTGTATTTTGTAAAACGTATGAATTTTAGTGAGAATAACGAAGAATAGCATTACCATTTATCACCCCTCGCAACATTAGCATAGAATGCCGTGAAATATTCAATTAGGTATTAAAGTCGTCGAGAAACGAAGGTTTCGGATGAAATTAAGAGGCAATGCGACATGTCCTTGATTTTATTATTTTTTGTAACGATCAGGATATTAACGTACATTGTTCGGAAGAAGTTACATTATTATTTTGACTACATTATTTAGATACACGCGGAAATAACTCCATCTGCAACTTCAGGCATGCAATTAATTTGTTTCATGAACCATTGAACCAATCTCAAGAATGTTATACCATAAAGTTGGCTTAACTGTTGAAAGACTTTAGGTACTAAATCCATTACCGGTTCGTACCGTATCTGCTACCAAAGTTGCAGCTGGAGTGTAAGCACTGGGAACTGTAACTTTAAAGTTGTAAATACTCGGCAACTATTTTTAACTGTTTTATATGTCTCAAACAAGTCATTAAGTAAATATGTCCTCTATCGCTTACATACAATATATTATTTACAATTAAATTTACCATGCCCAATAAAAACTTTAATATAAATGTCTCTATTTAAGATAATAGCAATATACATGGCACATTCATTTATAAACATTTGCTTAAATGTTACACGGTCTCGTAAATGTATTTAACAGTAAGTATCAGAGATGAATTACTATTAGGTATATATATTCTTACAAACAGTTCGGATATTCGCCTATTACAAACTATATACAACGTTATAAAACTAGTTATTATCACGTTACACGCTGATGGAATAATAAACTATGGAACAGAAAATTCGCTGACTCTAGAAACAAAATAAAAAACAATGCCTACAAAAATTATTCCAATCAAACGTAGGTAATTACAGGCTGTGATTGTTGACAATTTCCCTGAATTATCATCAGGGCTAACGATAGAAAAGAAACATTGATTGTAGCAGTTATAGTAATTATAGCAGACTTTTGATTAGACACAGGAAGATTGCCGCCGTCGAGGTGATTGTCGAGGAGGAGCCGGTCGCCGTGGTCACCGCAGTCTTGCCGTCGTTGGAGTACCATTTGTTGGCTCTGTCTGGCACTCTGTTACTCTTCATGCTGTCGACGTCCTCATCATCGTCATCATACGCGTTCGTTCCGTACTCATCATCTGAGGTCGCTCGCACATCAGGGTACTGGTAGGCATGCCTATCGTTCCCCGGAATCTCTGTGACACAAACACAACGTTTGTTTTAAAATCGATCATGTGCCGTCACCGCATGACTTCAATATTCCCAGTTAATTTCGATTTTGCATTTATTTAAAGTATTCGTGAATTGAAATGCAGATTTGAGAGTCATTGAACACGTTTTATATGCGTTTGCTGTAGCAAATATTTGTTTTGGCTTCTACAAGCTGATGTTTAAAGGTATGCGGAACTGAATGAAATTGTATTTAATTAACAAAGTTAGGAGAGAAATTGAATTTCTTAAAATAGAAAGTAGCATACCGTATAATCTTATCTTGCTCTCGACGTCTCCAAGGGAATTCTTGGCGACGCAGATGTAACTGCCCAAGTCTTCCCTGCGAATGTTCTTGATGGTCATTGTCATTTCGGCCTCGAACATCGATTTCTGCCTGACCGACATCACGTGGTGTTCCGAAGGTATGATCAGTTCACCTGCAGAACAATTTATTACTTAAAACACACTTGTTTTCAAATTCAATATTAGAATTTCATCTTTCCTCAGCGGAAGTTTTATGAAAAATGTAAAAACTTCGTGCAGACACCTAGGAGTTTTATGGCTGCCTTATAATTTGTTTCGCTTTTATCGCGGATGCCTTACCTGCCAGCCAAGTTAATCAAACGGTATTAAAATTCGAATGTTGAACTTTTAAAGCGTATTTATATTCAATCGGGGGTATAAGATGATTTTTACTTTTATTGCTGAACCATAATTTTATGCTCATGATCTTAAATAAACTTAATCTTGATATTGGCTTCGAACGAGACTCGCAATTGGGACTAGACATAATCATACTTTGATATACTTTTAAATATATTCAATGACTTATGAGAAAAATCCTTTCGCACAGTAGGGGTCACTCTCGAATTTTTTAACAGTAAATTTAAAACCCTGCATTAAATTCTTACCTGGATCCTTAACCCAGTAGTTGATGGACTTGGGCGAAGACTCGACGTAGCACTCTATGGTGACGTCAGTGCCCAGAGGAGCTCCCACCAGCTGGTTGGGCACTTGAATCACCGGGTGAACTATACAAAACAAAAAATAAGAATGTGTAAAAATCTTTTTAAACAAGCTTTAATGTTTCAAATGTAATAATCACTTATCAATTCATATCTAATGAGGCCAAACGTAGTGCGAACTTGTTTGCTTGAAGAGTTGCTATGGGCACCTGCTGCAGCCAGCTGGAGCTCCATCATTAGAACCGCTCCATAGTACCTACTATATTATTGTACCTGTTTTATACCTATAGGTACTAAGTGTAGGCTTAATCGGAAGTAAGGCAGTGCTTGAAAACTGGATTACTAAAATCCAACCGAATACACATACTCGTACGAAAGCAATTTTATATAAAGCTTGTAAAAAACAATAAGCACAATTGATATCGCCATTGATTAAATACTCTTAAAGTTCCTTTAAGATTCTTTTTTTTTTTTTTTTTTTTTTTTTTAAGGATGGGAAATCATCAAATGACTTCTTCCGCTCTGGGTGGAGCGGAAGGGCGTGTCAGACTCTTACTGACTAAAACCCATCCGTGTTCCTTCTAAAGCCCTTTGCGTTCCAGGGCCGCGGTGACTCTTTCGAACAAATTCCGCAACCCTGGCAGGCTCTGGCCCTAGCGGGCCCCGTCTTCTATGCTGACATCTCTTTGAGGCGCGCGTGAAACACAACGCGCCATCGACCCGGGCCTGGTGGTGATCGGACAGCGAGCCACCCAACGCTCGCCGTCCGCAGGCCCGCGCCTACGGTGGCCGGGGATCGCCCTGCGACTCCCGACGCCCGGGGCGTCTTCTCCTGTTGCGGCGGTTGGGGCGAAGGCCTTGCCTTTCCCTCGCGCGGCCCTCCTCCTCCTTTGCTAGCATTACTGCTTCGCAGAAGGAGGTGACCGCTTCCCAAGCCTCCTCGCTCCGGACCATGGATTCAACCAGGGCCGGACGCGAGAGGTCGCCGCCGCCGATCGCCTCGACGAGGACACGGCGGTGCTCAGCCCAAGCAGGGCAGACCTCCACCGTATGCTCCACCGTGTCCTCCGGGCGATCCTCACAGTGCTGACACCCGGGCGTGTCCTCCCGCTTAATCCGAAATCCTTTAAGATTCACCATGCACAAAATGCTGAAAGATTTTCACGAAAAAAAAATGTTAGCCACTAATTTTTAAATTATCCCCAAGACCTTTTTTTAAATCAACTACATACAGTTTTCGTTAGAGTGAGATTTGATACTTTGAGTTGTAAAAAAAGGAAATCTTTTTACGGCTTTATTTGGCTTAATTGGCGGCCGAAAAAATACTTGAAAGATTAGGCTGTGTTTACATCAAACGTAAGGTCGGCCGATAGAATCTGCTGTCAAGCAGCCGCTGGCGTTGTGGGAACGAAGTTTCTTTTCATAAATATCACACGTTACTCTTATTGACGAATGAGAGCTTGGCCGAAAAAGTGTAAGCCTTTGACTTTTTTGTTCGCTATTTGAACATTTTGAATACAGTTTTTGCAGGTGGCCAATGCATTTTAAAAGATCTTGATAGACTGATGGAAGATATTCTCGTACTTATAACAATGTTTTTCAAAGTTTTTTTTTTCAAGGTAAGTTGGCATTGGCCTGTTATTTTATTATACGACTTTCTTTTAACTTTTTTTCTACAATATTATTATGTTTTGTTTTTCTTTCGTCGGCTACTGATTATTACTTCGTTTGGTGTAAACGCGGCTTAACAAAGATCAACTTACAGTGTACACTGATGTGGATCCTCTTGCTCACGGTAGGAGGGACCCCATTACCGGCGATACATAAGTATGTGCCCATCTCCGAACGTGATATTTTGGTCAGCTTCAACACTTCACCCTGGTATGTTAGCACTGTGAACAAAAGTTTAACGTAAGTATCACTTTAACCAATAGGTTTATAGGGAAGTAAGAAATCACACGTTCTTGGTAACAAATTGACTTTGACAGCGCCTTTATTTCATAGCAGTACGGTAAAATACTCATAAATGTTTAGTTGACCGTATCTGCAACTTTCTGCTTCACTTCATTTATACAATTTGTACTTTTTACTGAATATTTTAAAAGTGCAAATATAAGAGAGATGCAAGATATTAAACATAATATGGATCTTCTTTGTAAAAGGTGGAATATTCCAGTCGTACAAGTCTTTGATTTACTGTTATATTAAGACCAATTAAATAATCAAAGACTTGTCTAATATTTTCAATGATTGTAGAACGAATGTTGGCCTTCCGGCAGCGAGATGGACAGCCGACATTGCTGCAAACGCTAAAAGAACCTGGATGGAGGTAGCATAGGAGCGTGGGTATTGGCACAGTTAAAATACAACCGACTTCGAAAGCCAGTTTAAAAATAGGAGAAACAACCAAAAACAGCCGACTTCCGAAATTAAAGTTATTTTATACTTTGTAGTGTTTTTTTGACGTGACAACGTCTAATAAATCGATGAACGCCGGCTGCACGCACGAAAAAGGATGACTCATTGTAACGTTATGATTATTTCATCAATGTTTTGTTATGACGTTGTCACGTTAAACTATCGTCCGTAAACCGACTTTACAGACAACCAATTTTATTAATTTGGAAGTCGGTTGTATGTTTTTGTAAAAGTTTTTATTTTTCACTTTTAAATGGTAGACACTGAATTGAGAACCTCCTCCTTTTATTAAGTCGGTTAAAAAAAGAGACCTAGCTAATTTAACATTTTCTAAATCATGCTTCTATTTTTGAAAGATCACGTTTAGGAAAGGCAATAAATATTCTATTTTTGAATAATTAGTTCCACACAACCACATCAATGAAACCGTAGCACACCATATTTGTTTGTTAATAATATTCTATTACGGACTGGAATTCAGTCATTAGGTCAGAATTCGGTCTATGTTGAAATGAACACAACATTTACAATAACATCAACTCAATTCGGTTTTCATTGCGTGAAATAGTTTGATGATTATTGTTAGGAACGGAATGGAAAATGATTTAGGTGTAGGTAATGGAGCAATTCATGCAGCTTGCAATTTGCAGGGTTTATCTCGACATCGTCCATATGCCTTTATCAACATGCCCAAGGGTCATTTTTTGGTTTAGAGATCGATCGTACGTTATGTTGCTATTTTGATATCCTACGTTTAATAAATAATCATCATAATCATTTTAGCCGAAAGGCGTCCACTTCTGGAAATACGTGTCCCTTAAGCGTCGCCACATCAACTGTGCATCTCGCATCCAGCGGATTCCCGTGGCCTTCATGAGAACGAGGGTTTGTGAGATTATATATGCCTTATTATATCTATAATAGATAAAATAAGGCACAAGCATTAATCATCACCATCTGATAGGCAGTCGCTCCATGTCGGTTTGACTGGAAGCCGACCCAAATATAGTAAGGAAAAGGCTAGGCTGATGATTAATCACTACGTTTGCACAGGGTTGACGACCTCAACGGTATTAAGTACTTTCCATCACTGCATATTAATTGAAAAACCTCAATCATGGCAGTGACACATATGAGGATGACGTAAACAACCTAATCGATCCCAATATATCTTGTCCCATAATAATGATCATAGAAAACACAAATGCAGTTTAATCTGGCAATAAAACTATAAACTTTGTATCGTTCAGAACAACTGCTATACAGTACCTACACATATTTATGTCTCTTTCCTTTGAAATTCTTAAAATGTGCAGTAAAATTTAATTACATTAATCGTCCAGCTTTGTGCTAAAGCGGCAACCATTGGGGGAAATATATTGCACTATTCAAGTACGACTGTACAAGATAAAATTTTAGTTTATTTGTGCACTTTTTGCTTTTGCTCAACACGCTTAAATAAGCTTGATTTGTATGTGAATAAGTCTTGCAACTTAATTTCGAGTTTCTTTTTTAGGTTCCACAGACAAGCGCGACGTGATAATGTGACTATGTTGCGACAGTACAATGTATCCTTAGAATAAATTCTACAGAAAGGGTTGTCGCATTGTCACATCGCGCCTGTTTACCGGAGCCTTTAAAAGTTTTCCTTCTGCGACGATAACCACCAATTTCGTGGCATTGATTTTATTTCAAAAATATTTTCTATAACTTATGGAGTCGGAAACTCAGTATTAAACATACACGTGTAACCGAGCAGTATATTTATAAAGCCATTAGGGATTACTTAAATCCGCTATATCGTTCATAAAAACAGATACCTTCCTCTATTTTCCTGATTTTAAGTACCTATAACTAACAAACGTTTCAGCTGTTAACATAACAGACCCTTAAACAAGTAACACGACCCATACACAGGTCCCAATAAATTATTCAAACGTTATTCACCATTCGTATAATGAGACCTAGAAGTGTATTCAACAGCAGAACTCTACTAATTACGACAAACTTTAAACAATACTGGACGCGAAACTCATCCCGAGAATAGTCGCCGCGCGGCTCATTGTGGACCCACAAATGCGGTCACACAGACTTTCGTATTATACATATTCAGAAAAACAATGGCGTCCTTGCGCCATTCAAATAAACTAAGACAAATTAAATATTTTTCCAGCTATTTGTTTAACAATTTTTGGATTAATGTAGCTTGTTAATTTTAGCAGTGTTCAGTTCAAGCTATAGTTTCGTCGAGAAAAGGAACACAAAACGACTTGACATTTTCAATATAAGCTTGCATACAGAGGCAAAGATCTAATGATTGGAAAACATATAGGAGAGAATCATCGTGGCTACTAATTTTTATGTGGAGTGTATGCCGAAATAAACCGGCCAAGTGTGAGTGGACGAGCATACGAAAGGTTCCGTTTCATGGTTCTAAGTAAGGTTTTGCCTCGTCGAGGCGATCAGTGGCGACGACTTCTCGCGTCTGGCCCTGGTTAAATCCATGATCCGGAGCGAGGAGGCTTGGGAAGCGGTCACCTCCTTTTGCGAAGCAGTAATGCTAGCGAAGGAGGAGGCGGGCCGCGCGAGGGAAAGGCAAGGCCTTTGCCCCAACCGCCGCCCCGGGCGTCGGGAGTCGCTGGGCGATCCCCGGCCACCGTAGGCGCGAGCCTGCGGACGGCGAGCGTTGGGCGGCTCGCTGTCCGATCACCATCAGGCCCGGGTCGATGGCGCGTTGTGTTTCACGCGCGCCTCAAAGAAATGTCAGCATAGATGACGAGGCCCGCTAGGGCCAGAGCCTGCCAGGGTTGCGGAATTTGTTCGAAAGAGTCACTGCGGCCCCGGAACGCAAAGGGCTTTAGAAGGAACACGGATGGGTTTTAGTCAGTGTCTGACACGCCCTTCCGCTCCACCCAGAGCGAAAGAAGTCATTTGATGATTTTCCATCCTTAACAAAAATAAGGTTTTGCGAGTATCTACTCTCATTTGACCGGTTTTTTTATATTTTAGTTCTAGCACTATATGGCTACAAAGTGTGATTGATGCTTTAATGTATTTCAATTTTTACCATAGACCGAAACCAAAAATGATGCAAAAAAACCGCTGAAAAATAAATACACATACTATGTGAAACCTTAGCGGAGGCTTAGTAATAAGGTTCAGTTAGTACAATTAACTAAAACGATTAGAAGGATAACTGCTAGTTATAAAGAGATAAGTTCGTCATAATCTGCTAACCTTATTTTCATCTATCCAATATCGATGAAAATGTGGCTAATAGATGTAATGCTCGCATGGAACGACTGCTCATCAAAGCTTCGCAATATAGTTCGGTGCTGAATAAGGCGGCACCTCCACGAGCGATTGTGTCGCGGCGATATTATCGTCCTGCCACTTCACTCTATGAACGTGTGTCCACACAGGATATTATCGCGGTGATGCCAATGCGACGAGTGATATTGACGAGCAAAACGTGAACTCGCGAGATTCATTCGTTTTAGGAAGTGGCGCCTTACACAACCCAAGCGATATTTTGTAATAGCAAGACTTTTATGGATCGTTTTCGCATCGCAGTCGCAAACTGTTAAAAACCTGAATAGAGAATTGGCCTTCTGACCGAAACATCAATAAATTCACGTACTACGTTTCTTATTCAATTACAAAATCTATGTAATAAAACTAAAAAGTGACTGGAATAAAATGAAATCCATCGGTAAACTGGCTCAATATTTTGAAGCTTGCCGAACCCTTGCCAATCACTTAAGTTTTTCGCCATATTTTTTTAAGCTATTTATGAAATTGTACAAAGGATAGTGTTGGCTCACAGATCAACAGATCTTCAGTTCATTCTCAAACTCATAAATATTCTGAAAATGTGGATGTTTGTATCTCAATCACGTCGTTGAAACGGCTGAATGATTTTGGATGTCTTAACTTAGAGTGTGCGTTGGTAGTTTGATAGTACTAATATGTACAGATGGCTAGCCCACCTCCAAGAACAAGTTAGAATTTAATAGTATTTTAAATTATGTCTTAATACCAAAGTCAGGCTCAGGCTTCCAAGTTTAGGTTAAAGCAGAGTTTGACAATTGTTTAACGTGTCTTAAATAGAAGAAAAGTTTAAGCAGACAACTCCGTTGGCGGATTTGCGGTTTTATTCCTGATTCTGCAAATAATTACTTTAACTATCCTAGCTGGAACGCAAATATTTAAAAATGTCCGATCGCGGCACATCTGCTTCGCAGTAGGTAGGTATACAAATATCACACATTTCTAAAGGTCCCAAAACGTGGGATTTTGAACATTTCAACCATTAGAATTTTAAACCAAACCAGCAAAAAACCCCTACTGACATGTTTTCAAAATAGACTAATAATACTGATGTAACCAACCAGACAACATAAAGAATTTAAACTGTTTATATTATGTATCAGTAAACCACAATCAGATTGCAGCCACAAACTGCGGTATTTTTCTATCCGATAACTCTAACCGCTACGATATTGTGACATTTATTTGATAAACTGTTTTGCCAACTGGATTTCTGATAAATAGATACGTACAGTACAGAATCAGGAAAAAAAGAAATTATAATACAGGTTGAGATAACTTAGAATAATTGAAGGCTATTTTATAATTGATCTAGCGAAATCATCATGATTTCAGCCGAAAGACGTCTTCTGCTGGACATGGACAAACCCAAATGTCGCCACAACGACCGGTCCTATGCGTCTCGCATCCAGCGGATTTCCGCGACCTTCACCATGTCGTCGGTCCACCTTGTAGGAGCCCTACAATGCTCCATCTTCCGTATCGCGTTCGCTACCCTATACCGGATAACCTTTTTCCCGGGATTTAAGAAATTGCTTTATAAATTTGAACAAAATTAGTATAATGAAAAATCTTATTATATTTTTATGTTCCGTACCTACTAAAACTGTTCAATTAAATAGCTTTGTTTTCGCGCAACTCTTTCTTCTTTTGATTCTTCAAATCAATCATTTGTAAATATACTCAAAGTCGAGTTCATGTTTTAATAATCCCGGGTTTTAATTGTCAAGATTCCATTTATGATTCCGGGATTTTACAGGAGGTAATATCAACTCTATGTTACTTACTTCCACAAACATTAGGTAAATATAGTCTACCTATTCCAATCTTTGGTGATCACGCAAAGGAACTCCATGGTCCTTTCAGTGACTTTTGGCTTTCTGATGAGGCCCATAATAGCACGGGTATTTCTTTATTGAGTGAAAGCCACACCACACCATATTTCATAGCTCAAAACAATTTTGAGTTATTAAATCTTTCAAGCTTATTAAAAAATAAGTTCTATTGTATTGGATTACGTCGCGATAGCACCGCGTAGACGCTGTACTTGTGACGCGCAAACGGGCCACCGACCACAGCCACCGGTGGCTGTCGCGCGCCACGTCCTTTGATATCGCGCAAACGAAGGTGGACAGTGGCCGCCACCGGTGGCGTGTCGTGGACAATAAGTCGCGAGTGGACGCCACTCGCTACACGTGTGCAGCGATTCCATACAAATCGTATTAAAAATCATGTAATCAGCTTGTCGCCAGCCACCGGTGGCTGTGGTCGGTGGCCCGTTTAGCGCGGAGCCGACGTTGCATAGGCGTGTTTTAGAGTATTTTTATTATTGAGTATCTAACTGAATTGTTGCTGTTTCCGGGAACCAATCCTGGCTGAAATCACGGCAGACGGCGTTTCCTTAACAATATAAGGAAGAGGTAAAATCGTGACAGTTGGAAGGGACGGAAGAAGGTTTTGGCTCAGTAAACTGGACAGTACGGGCTAGTAATATAATAATATCTACTAGCATACCTAATACGTTAACAATAATGCAGTAAATCAGTTCAACGATCTCCAGTACCAATTCCTATGGAAACGGGCATTCAATCACTATTTGCGGGTAGCGTGCTCAATGTTGATTTTATCGTTATATTATTTCGATGTTCGAGGGTTCTCGTATTGCCTTCTATACCGGTAATTTGTGAAACAATACCTCCCTCGGAATTTACCCTAAGCATTGTTATAATAACGTCTACTATAAGCCTTTCAGAGTTCCCGTTAGCAATTTAATCAAGTCTCAAATTTGATCTTTGGTTAATAATTTTGTTTAATTGTTCACGATCAAGGTTGGGCAGAGGTACTCGGATATATTTTGCGCTTAAATTGAGTTTCATTTTACTTTTGTTACTTCCATGATTTGATTTTGATTACGTGTATCAATTAGTTTAACTTGTAATAATCTGCTACTTAGACTTTATAATTTGAGGTCATTAAGTGGTCTGTGTCCTGTTTATTTTAAGGTAATTTGGTTGTTACATTTCAACAAATGAACCATTTAGACCACTAATTAAAAACATCTCAGGTCACTGTACTGTTTTTTGGGATGTTGGTTGGATAGATATCAATAGTTTAAAACCAAGTTTGCGAAATACCCGTGCTATCGTGTTGCTCAGTAACCTCTTTTTTGGTATGTTTTCAGGTTTTAAATAATAACTTCTACACTGTGCAACCTCGGAAAAAGCTAAATAGTCTTTTAAAGAAGGAACCTTCAAATATTGACAACTTTCCCCAAAAAAAAAATCTTCCTAATCAACAATTTATTGCTCTGTTGTTAAAACTAGCTTCATTGCGTAACTTTAACTAAGAGGTACCTATGTATCTATGATTTCAATCTACAAGTCGCAACATTGCCGACGATGGCCTTTACAGTCTGTACACAGTGGTAGCACAGATACAAACTACAGTCAACACTAGTCCCTGGCTAGCGGGAGGGAGACTGCCATCATTTCTATGATAGCGTCTCATTTCACTGTTTGTTTGTTCGTATGCCTGTCAGACAATCGTATTACAAGCTCGTATCGCATCAAATACATTAGGAGAAGTGAAGACTGGACTGGAGTGACTTAGGTACTCAACAAACAGCATAAATAAACATACTTTACCTTTAAGAAAAAAATACTACTTCTAGGCTGCTTCTAGACATTTAATAAGTGAAAAATTCAATATTTATTTTTAACACAAATTCATATTTTTATTTTGAAATAAGACATTTTTAAGCCTAGGTAAATGTATCGTTAGCGCAAATTTTGTGTTACCCAAAAGTTAATTCGCAGCATAGAGGAACTTATTCTTGTATCCAGATAAATAAATATAATTCAACATCATTTCTCGGGGTGACGTAAAACGTGTCTTTATAAAATTTTATGGAAATCGATTTATTGGTTGAGTTGAGGCACTAAGAACTAACAATCAAACATACATACGCTTAAAGAATGTTATAGCTCCAGCCACGATAAAGTAATTTTAGAACCTCCTTCCATTTATATAATAATACCTAATTGGGCAGGAGCAAAACGACATATTCGAACACCGAAACATATTTGACATATTCCCAACACACATTCGATATATTTAGAGGGTGCACAAATATTATGAACCCGTTATTATTATCCACTAATGTCAGTACATTCCGGGTAAGTGCGGCTCGCGTGACTGATGACCTGTGTAGCCCGTGTTTATTGCAATTTGCTGGTTATTACTGGGCGCCAACTATTATGTGAATGAACTTATTCACGTTGTTGTGTGGAAAAGGAGAAAATTGTGACGGATTTGTTTGTTTTGATTTGTCAATGCTGTGACGTGGGTAACCAGCATGGCAGTCGCCTTAAGGGTGTTACCGCACCAATCGATCGATCGTCGATTTATGGTAGAATGAATTAGTCAACGTCGATCGAAACTTTCTACTTCTTTCTTCGATCAGCCAAGGCTACCACACCAATTGATCAACGTCGATCGATTTTGATCGATGGCGTCGATCAACGATCGATCGATTAGTGCCAAAGCCCTAAGTGAAAGACTGGTGTTCAGCTGCAGCCGGTTAGATTGCAAGCTCCTCAAGCACATACTTAGGAAATGATGTTAGGTCCTGATGATAGGTAATGATGATTGTGTAATCGTCTCATGAACTTTATCTTACTTAAATTGAAAATCTTACTAAATAAAATCTTACTATTCCGTTTGTTTAATGTAACTAATGTTCAATTTCTTTTGTAGCAGTAATGAAGTGGTTAATGATTGACCTACCTATTTTGCATGATTGTTTATTTACAAATTATGTAAAATTAATAGAACGGAATAAAAATGGTTGTATTTCAGTACAATGAATAGTTTGAAATTTAACAAAGACATTTTGTGCTATTCTAATTTAAGAAATACATACAATGTGAAATCCAGCTTTGTGGATTACAAACAAACACGAATGAAACCTAATAGTATGAACAGATAAAACACGCGTCATTCAAAGTCAGTAATGACCAACCCATCTTAAACAGGCGTGGTGAGTAATACTCATTCTTTCCCTGAAAGGAATGCCACATTTACCCTGCAGTGGATGCAGGCAGTCAAAAATGGCAATGCCAAGTCTACATCCGCGAAACCGCGACTAACAAAACGACTACTCAGCATAAGTAGAAATAATCTCAGAACAATTATCTCCTTAACATAGGCGCCACGGACAGCCCACTCTGCAGGGGCTGCATTGACCTCGAAGAATCTGCCGCCGACGTCATCCTGGAATGCGAAGCCGTGGCTACCTAACGTGATCAAATCCTCGGAACGGTGAGGTCGCTCTGCGAAACCTATGAAGCTCCCAGAAAACTTCTGTGCTTCTCTGCGGAGATAGGCTGGCTAACTTAGCCAGGACACCTACGCACAACGGACCGAATGGGAGTCTAAGTGCAGAAAAAGGAGTCCCTACTCTACTCTACTCTACTCTCTGCAGTGGAACAGTTTTAGGTTGATACCTATTCCTATTATCACTACAATTCAAAAGTATGGGTTAACTAGGTTTCACATTGGTTGTACGTCGAAGGAACAATGGGTTAAAATCATAACACAGTAAACCCCAAAAAGCAGCAAACGACAACGCGGCAACGTCAGCCGGTCGATTCTATAAACATGGCGAAGTGAAGGCTTGGGTGATGTGATCACGAGGTGAGCTGTCAATCCATATAATTAAGAGATTACGTGATCACGAAGTGAGCTGTCAATCCATAATCAAGAGGTCATGTGATCACGAAGTGAACTGTCATTCCATCTTGATTACAGATTGTACTTCGGGGAGAGTGTCCAGGAACTCCACGATCTCATCCCACCGGCCCCCTTCTACCATCGGACATCTAGACGCACTGCAAGTTACCATCCCTACCTTGTTGCTATTCCACCAATTCGCACTAAACGTTTCCAAACGTCTTTTATAATGCGCACAGCAAAGGAGTGGAACTCTCTGCCTGCGTCTGTGTTTCCGAACGCATACGACCCTAATCTCTTCAAAATTAGAGTGAACAGGCTGCTTCTGGGTAAGCTCGCTCCATCGTCGACTTTGTCTCTGTCATCTATGACCTAGACTAGAGTCAAGAGCAAACCCATATTAAATAATAAAAAAAAAAAAACAAAATTATATGGATTGTAACTCACCTCGTGATCACTTCACTCAAGTCTTCACTTCGACATGTTTACAGTATCGACCGGAAGGTGATGACGAAACGAAACGAACTAGTTAAAAGACTTCTTAAAAATTTGCTCACATAATCTTATTACACAACGAATAGTAGAATAGGCTTAGCAATGGGACGACACAGGCTTAACTGTTCCCACATGTTCATACGTACCTTTGCTTTTCGCTCCAGTTTGGTCCCGGACAACGATCTCCATGCCATCTTCTCGTTTCCACATGACCCTCGGGGGTGGCACGCCGCGGGCCTTGCACGAGACCCTGGCCGTGCCACCTTCGGGAACCATCGTGTCCCCCGAAGTTTCTTCAGGCACAAAGTCTGGTGGTATCACTACGTCTAGGAAGCCCATCTGAGGAAGAGTCAAAATAACAAACGGTATCAGAACTGATTGCAAAAATAAACAAATAACATCCGATCTCTGAATAAATAAAAAAAAAACACCACGTTAATAATAAACGTTGAGAATTTCCAAAACAGAGGCTCCCATTGTTATCTTTAGCTAAATAAATATAGGTACAACTAGTCAAAGAAGTAATATAACTTAGTTCAAAGCAAAGTTTAATATCCCCGATATCACAAAAATCAAATCAACGTTCAAATTAGTTAGATTACCAAAATCCAGTGCGGATAACATTCTAAAATCAACAAGCCATTGAAAGTGTAAACAGGATCATTTAATTATCGAGAAACCTAACATAGTTCACATTGTTGATGAAATTAAATCTGAATTGTGCGGTTTGCCGATCGCCGAAGAGAAAATATTTACTCGAAATTGCTTAGCGGGATGCTCTAATCACATTTTGGTACTAAATTGAAGTCTTTTCAGATTTGCGTCCCACGTATTGCACGGGACGCTACAGAAAATAAACAGAAGTGGCAATTATTTTTGTAGCTGCAGAATCATAACGTTGTTACACTCCCCACAGATTTTTTTCATGCTAGTACCTTTGTATTGAAGAGGAATTAAGAGGATCCATTGGAAATATTATAATTCTGAATAACAGATTTGTTCCAACTCCTACAGATTAATAAGAATGAAGAATTATTTGAATTGAAATAAGTTTTAGCGTTTCCCTCATTTAATAAGTTTGTCGGATGGTGCAAAGTGTTCGAAACATCGCGTTGTTGGGAGGAATAAAACGCTTCAATTAATTAATTTGTTTGAATACTGTGGAAACGATTCGCGTAATCATATTATTGTACATTGCTCTGTGTCCCTCTTTATTCGTAAACTTCCATACTTAAATCGTATTATTTAAAGTAATATAATAAAGAGGTTAGGTGCTTGTTTGCAAGAGGTATCTCGGAAGGAACTGATAGGTGAATTGCTGAACAGTTTTCGAATCTTTTTTCACTGATAGATGTTAATTTAAGAATTCGGTGGACTGTATTATCGCTGGTAGTGATTGAAATGACTTGCTTTAATACTGCTTATATTATTCACTGATAAGTACAGAAATACACACAACGCACGTTAGGTGGTCAGAGAAGTCGCTATGACATGATGTTTTTACACAGCCTAAAGTATTTAATTTGTGTTGCAATCAACAATGGAAAGCTATAGTATCACTGAGTAACAGAAACTTTTTGACGTGACAACGTCTAATAAATCGATGAACGCCGGCTGCACGCACGAAAAAGGATGACTCATTGTAACGTTACGCTCATTGTAACGTTACAATAATTTCTTCAATGTTTTGTTATGACGTTGTCACGTTAAACTATCGTCCGTAAACCGACATTACAGACAATCAATTTTTAATCTATAGATTGTCCGGAGGTCCGCCATTGAAGCGAAGACGAAGGCAAAACATACTAATATTTTTCACCTTTCATAATAATAGCAATTTAACATAAATTAATGAAAAAGTTTATTAATCACACAAGCCAAAACCAACAATTATTAGCTTTTCAAGATATTAGGGGAAAAATAAGCATTATCACGTTACCCTCTCAGGGTAAGTAGATACCCGTGGTGAATCAATCAGCGAATAGAATGCTCTCGATGTGTCTACGTCAGGGGCGCTCATGCCCATCGGCAGGTCGGGCAACACGTTAAGAATTTTATTAGTAACAAGGGAGGTTCCTTTCTGTGTTTTCTTTTTCTATTTGGAATTTTCGAAAGAGTATTATTAGGTTATTTTTAGCTTTGAATGTGTTGAAGTGAAGTTTTTATAAGGATTGCTGGGTCGGTTTTTTGTCAGCAGTGTAGTGGTTTATGTTGGCCTCTTTTGGTAGCTTAAGTTTTTTCTAGTTTTAGTGAACCTTAGAAATTCAATTCTATTGAGTTCTTCCCCTTCCCTTTTTATCCCGCTTATTTATTTATACATATCTGTATTAGCTTGAGTATAGCTGAGGTAAGTATACTCCACAATAAATATTTGTAAAAAACTATCGATATTAAAATTGATCAAGGATTGATATTTACTTCTATTCCATAATAGAAACTATAATTTCTCATAATTAAGTAGCCATTTATGTCAAACAAATGACGCACACAATCAAAACTACCGAAAAGAGTGATTAACGAAAACATTCTCGCATTTCCTGTATCATTAATGTAGTTACTACCTACTTTAAAAGTGGTTAAAAATGCATGAGCACCATGCTAGCTACCGCATAAGTTGCAATTTATGTCAGTATATTGGTTAAAGTGCACTTCGCCGCGTGACGCATTCGTTAAATCGTTCCTGAATTTTCAGCGCACCGCAGTCCATTACTTTGTAACAAGGATCTGGGTTGTGGTGTGTTAAAAAAAGATGCTTATTATACGCATGGTGGATTGTATTGTAGGATGGGATTGACGTAAGTATAGTTTGGGAAATCCACTCTTATTTCGGGAAAACATTTAGCTTTGTAAAACATTTAGTACGGAATTGACCACCCATAGTAGTGATCGGTGGCTTTTGTCAATTCCAATACATTTTGGGCGTTTTGAAAATCTTTATTGCTTTTTCATGATTGTCTTTAGGGCCTATTATTCGATCGTTAGATATATTTTGCCTGAATAATAAATATGGTGGTTGGACGTATTTTATTTTTCAAAAGTTACCTGATTAATAAAAAATCAGTTCTAAGTTTATTTTACTCCTGCCTGCTTCAACACTGTAATAACATAATGGAGTCGTATAGCTGCCAAAGCCGATGCATCGGGCGCAGGCACAGCCGCGTGTAAATCCGTCCAGCATCATACACTAAATCTAAATGGGGCAAAATTGTAGTAGCGTGGTCCTGAGTACCGCAAGCATAACATTATTGCCAGTAAGAGAATAGAAATATCCAACTCACCTGACTCTTCATAGGATCAGTATTAATTTGACACATGTATTGTCCTCTGTCTTCTTCTTGCACGCTCTTGATGTGCAGGTACCAGGTGGAGTGGTCACTGTGGGAGACGGACACCCGAGGGTTGTGCGTGATGACGTGCTCGTGGATCGCCTGGATCGCCTTCGTGTCTGCTTTCACCCAGCCCACCTGGAAGATCAGGAGGTTAGACATGGCAGATGGGGCTGTTGATAAAGTACTGACAAGTGCAAATGTGCCTAATCAGTCGGGTAAATAGGCGATCAAAATATGGGAGCTGCATTTTTGTAGTTAGTTTTTTTTACTAATAAATATATGTTCCGGTCGTATATCGCATGCCACAAGAAAAGTTGGCGAAAGTAGCCACAGATTGGGTCCCAAACATGAGGTACCGGTGACGTGATAGACCCAAAAGGAGTAGGCGAGACGTGCAGCTGGACCACCTCATGGATTGGGCTCCGATTGCCCAAGATAGAACAAAAATACTTAGAAGGAATGGAGGTCACTAGGGGCTCATAATAATAATAAAAGTTTTAATTAATCTGTTTAACATTGATAAACACAAGCAAAACCTAGTTTCAACAATGACAAAAACATTGTACCACCTGGGAAACAGGCAAAAGTGTCAAGCAACAGAGTCCTGTCTACCTGAATATATTTCTAAAAGTCAGGCCTCTTAACAACGCTTCAAAATTCATTGCGTTGAATAATGTAAATCAGTAAAGTAAATTAATTAAATAAGTACCTACATTAAGTTGGATGTTCTTCCGTTATAACAGGGAGAGGAGGCCTTGAAAAACAATGGAAATGCGTTTTCGACGTTCAGGGGCTGACTTGAGTCCGTTACTTGGAAAATTTTGAAAAATATGTACAGGTTTTTCGGTATGAAGTTTTTTTAATCTGCCTAATTTTTAGGTCAAGTCAAACATTAAAATAAGGAAAGGGTTCGCCTAAATTATACATAAACAAAACTTATTAATTACGCATGCGGCTTTAGGTAAGTAACCTACTTTTTTTTTAAGATTGCGCCTTCTGCTGTGAGCTGCCGTTACTTTTTTAAGTTTTTCTTTGATAAGGCTAGACGAACCTTCTTTGGAGTATGGACTTTTGTTGTGTTTGCATAAAATCTTAAGAATACTTTCTTTATCCGTACAGCTATGTACTGGAATTGTCTGACAGTCTCTGTCTGAAAGCCAATACCTGGGAGTCCTTAAGTCAAGAGTGAAGCTTCTAGGCAAGCTTGCTCCATCGTCGATCACATCATCGCTTACGATCAGGTGATTACGAGTGGAGTTTAAAACGAGACAAAACCTACTCTAATGCCAAAGATTGATAGGTTTAGGCTAAAGAAGATAAGCAGGCTAAGTAGACAAATATTCATATTTAAATTCTTTATTCAGACATCGGGGATAAAAGTCTTATAAATTTTGGCTCAGACTAATCTAAACATTGCCCACTAAGCTATTTATAATGCGGTTTAGACAATCCAGCTCTCTATCGCGGTCTATAGCTAGTCCGGGGCTAAACTTTTCAACTTCATAATTTTATTGTTGCCGCTAGTTTATTCGGCCTAAAACCGACAAGCTAAAGGTAAATTCACAACGAAACGCGAAGCGAAGCGACGATGCTTGAATAGTTGATTGGTTCGCGCTGCGCAGAAGGCCGTCCCGAAAAGCATCGTGACGTCACAAGGTGTATCGTGATTCGTGTAGCATCTTGGCTTAGATATCGAATTTGTAGGAGATGCGTTGCACTGCATCGAGTTGCGTTGAGCCACACCGAGCTGCGTAACACTGCATTGCAATGCATCGCACTGCATTGAACTGCGTCCGCTGCGTTAGTGCCGCAGGGTGTGTTATATCGCGGGCTTGCGGACGGTGAGCGTTGGGTAGCTCGCTGTTCGATCACAACCAGGCCCGGGTCGATGGCGCGTTGTGTTCTACGCGCACCTCAAAGAGGCGTCAGCATAGAAGACGGGGCCCGCTAGGGCCAGAGCCTGCAGGGCTGCCCTGGAACGCAAAGGGCTTTTAAGGGAACACGGATTGGTTTTATTCAGTAAGAGTCTGACACGCCCTTTCGTTCCACCCAGAGCGGTAGAAGTCATTTGATGATTTCCTTAAAAAAAATTGTGAGCCGTCACGGGGTGCCTGGCAGATGTGAAACATCGAAATTATTTTGTATAAAGTAAATGCATAAAAGAACAGATTACGACAGGAACTAAATATGGCATAATGAAAAAAATACATATACAGTCTATATGTATTTTTTATATAGATACCATCGTATAGCTAACAATCGGTTTTACTTGCGGATATAGATGTTTCACATAAAAAAGGGTGTGTTATATGTTTTTTTTAAATTTTGCACTGAAATGTGTACATTGTGGAGTAAATAAAGTTCCATATTGTATCGCCATCTTAAAGTCTCGGTGCGTCACATCGCCTCGTGTCTCGCTGTGATCGAACCCTTATTTAAGTAACTAACATAATTAATATTCAGCCTCTCGACTTTATTATATACCTAGTTGTTGGAGGGACGGAGCCAGCTTTTTGTCTAGAGGTAGAGACTATTAATATAGATTGTTCAAAGTAATAAAGGCTTGATTTAAACGTGAATTACTTATTCAGTTCGCCGTGGTAAAATACCTGTAGGCTGAAGCTGAAATTCAGTGAAGCTTCAAGTCGATATTATAATGAATTTAGGTTGAAATAATCTAGTTTAGTGTTTCCCAAAGTATAGGTCGGGGCCCTCTGGTGGGTTGTGAGCAAATATTGGATGGGCCCTGAAAAATCAATGCTAAAACTGACAAAAAATAGGAAAGAAAAGCTTCATTGAAAGAACTTTTTTATTTAATTAAATAGTAATAAAAAGGAGTAAGGAGTGCTTGTAAGCGAATAAATTGTAACTCTTCTTGTAATGCCCTTTTTTGCGTCATGGCCAGAGATCGGAATAGGTAGACTATATGTATTTACCTAATGTTCGTGGAAGTAAGTAACATAGAGTATTATCAACTCTATGTTACTTACTTCCACGAACTTCCTGTAAAATCCCGGAATCATGACAATTAAAACTCGGGATTTTAAAAACTTGAACTCGACTTTGAGTATGAAAAAGAAGAAGAAGAGTTGTGCGAAAACAAAACTATTTAATTTAATAGTTTTGTAGGTACGGAACTCTAAAAACATAAGAAAATTCTTCACTAAAATAATTTTGATCAAATGTATTCAAAGCGCAATAAGTAATTTGCCATTTCTTAAATCCCGGGATACAATCGTCATATTAATGATTCCGGGATTTAAGAGGAGGTATTATCAACTCTATGTTACTAACTTCCTCGAACATTAGTTAAATATAGTCTTCCTATTCCGATCTCTGGTCATGACAGCCAAAAGTTGAGTCCCGAATTTGGTAGTCTTTAATAGCTGGGTCGCGGCCCTATCAACTTTGGGAACCACTGATCTAGTTTACTAAAGAAACCATTATGTGAGCAGATGTCAGGTTACGTGAATCATAGGTACCGTTTTGGAGTGAAGAGGTTACACGGTATCTTTAGTTGTGGTAGAATCTGTTCAGTTTGATTAGTAGGATTAAATAAGTAACATCTCGCCAGTATTCAACGTAGGTGTAAGCAAAGTGTACATTTTACCAGTTATCAACAAATCCAGACATCGAAATAGGATTAGGGGGTTTGTATACCTATATTGGAAGTATAAGGACACAAATAGGTGCTATGCAACAATATATAACCCTTAATTTTCTATGAGAACGGGTTATCGCGTTATGGTGTCGGGCTGCCTGCGTGCCAGACTGCGGGAGCCATAAAGTACTGTGAACTCCAGTTATAAAAGACAATATAGTGATGTACCATTAAAATACCTTTATCAAAATATATTATTATCTACTTACACGAAAGTTGCCCAGATTGACAACAATACATTCGAATGTCGCGTCTCTCCCGATGGGCACCGTCAGGTTCGTGATGGTCTCCCCAAACTCTGGGACCTCGATACCTCCTAAAACAAACAGAAAAATAACATTAAACTCAAATATCATTAAACTTGAGGAAAATCCCCAAAAGCTGAAAATGAGATTTTTCCGAAACGTATCGGTTCATTGGCTTTCAGACGTAATGAGCTAAGTTCAGGAAATGTATTTATTTATGAAGAATAACAAATTATATACCTACGTTGCTTCAACATAATTCCTATTTTCGTATCACCGCAGAAAACTTTAAGACATTGAATCTTGAGAAACTTTTCCTGTTTCAATGCTAAACTATCTCCTATATAGAACAAGGCCACATACCACAGTAAGTTCCCAGTACCCCAGTTACCTGCAAAAACAAAAGCATCGCGGTATCGCGTCTAACTGATGAGTGTGACGTCAGCATTACTTAGCGCCGGTATGTAGGCGGCTTATCACGGAAGTTGCCACAAAGTTGCCCGCGACGATACTGTCGTCAGCAGTTGCACCTAGCTAGGACCTTGTGCAACAAAGTGTCAACTAACCACTTCAACTTGTACCGTTATTCGCGGTCCAACTTCAGAAATGTGAAGTGACACGAATAACTTTGCCAAGTGATAGTAACTACGTATAGGTACCACAGAATGTGGCCACTGCTGGAGACGGCATTGTCTAAACTTTCATACAAACTAAGCGTGTTAGTTGGTGTCACTGTTTACTCATAGAAATTGACGACCCGTGACTATTTTGGCGAGGTACGGATTTTGAAGATGCAGTTAGAAGCAACTAATTGGCGTCCAAGGACTGGCAGGAAAAGTGCGAGACGTCCAATGGCGAGAAGGGCAGACGACATTGTTGCCATCGCAACTATTAATATGCGATGCATTTTATTATGCGATGGGTACGAATACAATGAGTATTGGCGTATCTAGTCGCTTAAGATTTCACGCTCTGTGTGTAGTCCGCTTGCGCCCGCGATCTTGTTCGGGACAATTGCGACGACATAAATTTTATTCATATTCCTATGAATTTGTGTATACATACCTACTATATAAATAGATGTGTTGATACTGTGTTGTGTAATTTTCTGACGTTCTCGGTCAATATGATTGTAGTGGTTCATTTTTAACAGCCTTATTGAAAAGTAACTACATCACTAGTTTAAAAACTGATCGCAGATTGTTTATTCCTAAAGACAGTAAAAAAATAGAATTTTGAAAAGCGGACCACAACTGGCGTAGAAATCGGTGAACATATATTTAAAAAAATACATACAGTCGAATATATAACCTCCTCCTTTTCAAAGTCGGTTAAAAATTTAGAGTCAGCTAATCAGTATAAAAAAATATATATGTTTAGGATTTTTTCTAACAAGTGGCTTTTCACTTTACCTAATTAAGCTCATTTTGTAAGTGATAAAAAGTGACGAATGAAGAGATGTGCATTTTATAAGTTGAAAATTAAAAATAAGAAAACATTTGGATATAATTATATTTATTACATACCTACCTATTGTTAAAAAATCCCGTCAATAGTTTGTTTCACAAACCGTTCACAATTTCGCATACATAGCAGAGATCTTAGGATATTACTAACACAATTTAAATCTCTGAACCAAACTAAAAGCATCCCGGTTTAAGGATTATTTTGTGACACACCCTGATAATTTTGTCATGAGAGTAGAAAAATATTCGGTATCGAAATAGGGAGCATCCGATCATCACAACCTATTTTGTCACGGTCGAAAGATCCCATCTCGAGACCCAGGGTTCTACGAACCTTCTACTCTCACATTCTTTCATCGAGTAAATTCAAGCAAAAAAGGAAGAAAACAAATTTTTTAAAATTGATTATTTTGCACAAACACAACGCCCCATTTTTAAATTTCTTTAATGTGAATTAAAAATGATTACGAAAAAAAAGAAACTGCTAATGATACAAAAAAAACAAAAGGTGAAGGTAGTTATATAAAAAAATAAAAACATTCTTTTGTTTGTGATGATGATTATAATTAATGGTCACACCATAGACAACGCACCAAAGATGAAGTTGACATCACGTGTGTGTGACGTGATGATGACAGTTAAAACAGTATTCTAAAGTACCATAAACCCAAATTATTAATGTATGTATATGTTACATAGTTTGAAAGCCAGCATAATTTAACATACTGTAAACATAAACAAAATCCAACTGTAGTGCAACTTTAGTGGGCAAGTTTCACTCGTTTTGCAAAATAGCCATGGTTCCTAAGTGAGAAAATTGCAGTTGGGCCAGAGATACCGTGCGTTAGAGGGAACTAAAAACGATGTTTTGCCACCTTAACGAGCGTCTAGAGGCGGCAAAGTGTGAAAGCTCGCCTACCAACATTCAAAACATCATTTTGCTTTTTCTATTCTTTATGTTACATTTAGTTTGCTAAAGTAAAGTCTCCGCAAAAACAGCTCAAGCTTTAACGATTGATCGTAAAAATAACAACAATTTTATGAAAATCAGATCGCGTAAAACATTTTAAACAAACTGTATTTCCGCTTGAGCGTCTTAATTCATCGTTTGCTTATAAAACTACAGAAGTTTTCCGTACCAATTTCTTGAGACGGAAGGCAAGAAGTTTAGTGTATGAGTAAAAAAAACGTCTTACTTTTAAAGAACATTTGTCTGTATAACGACAAGTATGGCGGGATGTAACGTTACCGAACGGTCTCGTGGAAGGCAGTAAAAACTGCCATTTTGCAGCGACAGCGTCCACAATATCGTCACAGACTGGGACGCAGTAAAATGTTTACAAAATATCCTGCTTTTGTTGTGGGTGCCGCTAGAAGTGTTGGATATTGCTTTTGTATTACCGTTTTAGCGTAAACTCAGTCGGCCATTTTCCTGCAGCTGCGGTAATCGCTCTATTTTCGGGAACACTTGTACACTCGTCTGCAGGAAATCTTTATTCATGATTCGCGTAACATTATCTACGTGAAATTCACTTTTTTTTTATTCAAATTCACTGACATCGAGTTTTTCGAGGCCACAGCGAGCAGTTATTCGACTCTTCACGTGACCAAAGGGTATGAAAAAGTGCCATTCCATTAGCGATAGCGATTGTCAAAATGACAATATCTCGTGACATTTGACAGCGATTGTCAATCCCATACTTTTTTGACGTTTCGACAGTCGTCTTGGTCACGTGACCGCTGACAAAGAGTTACTTGTCTAGTGTCTCAGAGAGCTGGCCTTTTCTTCGGTCAAAGAATCAGCACTACCATTCAATGTTGCAATGCTGCCAATGTTTTGAGCACTTTTTCCGTACGATCGAACGAATTTTTCGATGCCCAATGAGTTTTTCCCTCTTCTCTTTATCCCGCTTTTACATAAATATTTTTTTAAAATAGCTTGTATATTACTATGTTATTTGTTAGTCTGTATTTATTTAAAAAAATAGGGTAATCAAGTTCTTTTGGTGACAGTACCTACCTAGTGGATGTTATCTAAATTATAAACACTGCTATCACTGGATATCGTAACTTTCATAATTGTTTTACCCTTTCATGTTTCGATTCTTAATAATAATAGTTTTATTGAACCAATTTTTTGTTTTGTTGTACTTAATTTTTACTCGTTTGTCCCGTCTCGTCTGTCGAAGACGTTTTATGCTAAATAAAGTACATACCTAAGTATTTTTAGAGACGTTACGTGTTCAGATAGTTTCACAATAAATTACATTCGTCTCCTTCAAAATCTATTTCACCAAAACTTCTTAATGGTAACGTTACTCATAATATAACAGAATTCTAATATAACTTTTACTAACTTATTAATAATGATTAGTAGGTAGCCAAGTTTTCTCCAAACTCCAATCTTTACTGACACTTAAGAGTGGATAATCGAATTAATATTTTCTCTAATTGTATTTGAGTGACTGCGTATTTTCCGCCAATAATAATACATCGTTATCTTATGCCTTGAAATTTGATGACTCAGCCAAATTGGAATATGTTATCATACAATTTCTCAACACACTTAAGTAATCAAAAATTACCTGCACGCAATGAAGTGCCTTTCGCACTAGTGCGGAAAAGTGCACCAGGTCCCTAACAAATCCAATTGATTTTATTTCATTATATTGGGCGCCGGGAAGTCTTCACTGGTCGCCGGTCAAGCCCCACGCAAATCGACTAAGTTGCTGTTACTCGTAAGTTTAAGTAAATAAATAAAATAAATTATGTACATTAAATTTTCTTTATTTATTGGAATAAGCGAGATGGAAGCGTACTTACTATTAATCATTCAGACTCATATCCCAAGTCAGTTTAAAAAAAGAAAACTAAAAAAATATTATAATAATATGTACCTGTACTGCCAATTTGATGATTTCAGCTGGAGTTAAGTTAGAGGTCATGACTTAGAATATAGGGGTCAATGTAAGCCCACCATTTATTGCGCCCGTTGTTCAATCAATGTAAATCAAATTGGCTGAACCATGTAATATTGCCATTGTCAGTTATTACATTTGTTCGATACTAATTACATTATGAAGTGTAGCGACGGGATTATGTATTAATATCAGACATCAGGCAATAGTGTCTTGCTGCTAACATATTGATTAAGGATAAATAATGTGATGCCGTAGGATATTTAATTAAAAGGTATGTTATCCGGGTTAGTGGGAAAATACGATACTTATCATTAGTTGGGTTGTGACTGGTTACTGTTAGCTGAAAATAGATTCCTTCTTAATACATGATTATAATTGGTCATATACTTCAAAAAGAAAATAAAACGGTTTCGTACGATTCATATTTTTTACACGTTTTTACCTCTGGTGTCCTGTTAGTTGTTAGTCGGGATGAGGACATCATTGCACTGACAAACTGTTTGTTGACTACTTTAACGGCAACTGTTTATGAAAATCATTGACTACTAAATCCTTTAATTTTTTTTCGATTTATCATATTCTCATTTTAAAACACACCATATATTATCACAGTAACATTATATCTGTGTTATATTTCACCTCCTACCAACATGAACATAACTAACAGTATACAACATTAAATACAATGCAATGTTTATCACAATTTTACGTACAAATTTTCAACGTCGCAATATCAACGGTGATACGTTCATAAATTCAATGAAATTACCCATCTTTCTGCGCTTCAAAGACGCCATATATTTTCCGGTGGAGACAGCGCCTTGCCATGTGGACCATCACGCGAATGATAAATCAGTATGGCGCGCAATATCTACTGAAATATCGCGAGGAATATTTAAAGTTGGGCTCTATGGCGGTTTGAGTTTGGAAGTTGAGGCTGATAGTGATCCTAGATTTGAGAACGTAAATTCAGTAGATACAGGTATGTACTTATCTACCAATTTACCTATAGTGAATTTTTCTGCTCCATGTTAAACTGCTTATTGTTTTGTAGTAGATAGTTTCATCTACCTTTACAAATTACTTATTTTTAGGGTTCCGTACCTCAAAAGGTAAAAAAAGGAACCCTTATAAGATTAGATCAATTCTTGTCCGTCAGACCGTATGCCACCACCGATTTTCTCAGGAACGGGTGGACCTAGCAAGTTGACATTTATACAAGATACTGAAAGCTATAGTCCCTGTTAGGTGTATAAAAATCAAGGTCCTGAGTCAACACGATAAAAATATAAAAATAAATACACTATAGGTTTTGGGTCGAAAACCTAAATGGTAGTTCCCGTTGACCTAGAATCACGAAATTTGGCGAAAAGCAGCACAAATAAAGGAAAAATTCCAAAAAATTAAAAACTTGAAAATTAAAGGGTGTCCCCATACATACATACTTACGCCTGCCACCAATAAAAATGATTCCAATTTTATTATGGCGGTATACTGGGTAGGTACACGAGTTCGACTCGCACTTGACCGGTTGTTTTTTAAGTTAATACTTGGGTTCTTGAAAGTGACTTTCTATCGTTAACCCTCGATTTTTAAGCGGCATTTGAAGTTGACTATAGTTCAAACTTTACTTTAGCCTGAAAATCTGTAAACCGTAACTCACTCTCCCATTATTTTAAACGTTCTTAGCTTAAAATAAATTCAGAAACTCGCCCCATAAGTGCAAAATTATATATGAGATTGACTACGTAACATTTTGGGCTTAAGGACCAATTGTTTTCGCTAAGACATTCGTAGTTTGTCTAAGCTATCTTAAAATGGCTGTAGCTACCCCTATTAGGTAAACAATGTGGAGACATCGACCGGACAATAAATGAAAACAATGGCAATATTGGGTCATAGGAATATTTTGAATCCATTATAAATCTTGCCACCGAAGTTAAAAATAAACTTCCCAATTACATAAAACGAACTAGTACACAACAAACTAGTCAAGGATAGTGACTACTATTCTGACGAAATATTCCCAGCAGTCTGTTGCAGTTAGTGACAGTAAATCTGTGATAAAATCAACATATTCGAACTTACATAATACTAGCATTACCAGTGTTTTGATGTATTGTCGTATCGTCGTCTCCACCTTGTGTCGTCACCGAAAAATTGCAGACTCCGTAAGATTGTAATAAATCTTTATATATCCGTGCCTTTTTAAGTAAAAATAGTTTACAATTTCACGAGATATTTTACAATCTTACGGCGTTTGCAATTTTCCGGTAACATATATAATGGCCAAATCGTGACATTATTTTTGTGAATGGCATTTTACAGGTCCTATGAGTTTCTCGCTTGCTTAACCGGACTTTCCTCAATCAATCTGCCTCGCCTTGTCCCAATCATGTTAAAATCGGTTTCCTGTCTACCCGGTCTTAACTGTCGTTCACAATCCAGTAGCTGAGTAACCCGATACACGGCAACATGTCTAAACAAATTAAATTCCGCAGTTAAGACTGTTACTGTGACATGAATGTGCCTATTCCGTTTTCAGCGTTCTGGAGATAGATTTGAAGAAGTGATATCCTTTTACTTGTCAATAATAATCTTCTGGATTAGACTGAAGCATAAACCCTTGTGTGCCGAAACCGCTAAGCGGTGTCAACGTACTCGCTAGAATTTTAGGTTATCGCCGTCTCTCGGGAAAGGATCGCGAAGTGAAATATTAAAATGTTCAAGAATATGAAATATTAAAAAGATTATGAAGTACTTTTTGCCTTTCTTCCCTAGGCGAGAAACCTATTTTGAAATTAGAATCGTAGAATGACTTGTTGATTAAAGGAGTGGCTGGTTCTGCGTCGGTTCCCTCTAATTTTAGCAGTCCTACCAGTAGAAAGATCCTTTAGTCTTGTCTATATACTTGCGTTAAAAAGACCTTTGCTATAATTTGTATCATAACCTTTTTCGCGCGACTTTTTTTGCTCCTGAAAGTCAAAAAGAAGTACTTCATATACTTTTTGCCTTTCTTCTTTCTTTTATTTTTAAACTTAAAATCGTAGAATGACTTATACTTGAATAAAAATTTGCCTGTGGCACTTATACTTAGTGTAGTTTATTAATTATCAATGAAAGAATTTTCATACTTAGTTAGGTACTTTTATTATAATGAACCTTGACAAAAGAAAGAAAACGGGCACTTGAGTTTCTTCTCCATCTCAAATAAATATTACAAGAAAAGGGTTTTTTATTAATAGGCGATATTATTTAGCATATTGATATTTTAAGTATTCTGTCTGGAAAACGTACGTTTCAAATTTAAATTTTTAAAACTGTTACTTGCTTTTTACTGAAATTTTAAAACTTTTTGGATAATTTATGCTACTTAATTCATTTAATTGTTATTCTTACATTACTCCTTTTTACTATGGTTGATAAAGCGATAAGAGCCGGCAAAATTATAGCGCTACTTGAAGAAGGTGGTTCGCAAACTTACGTGTCTCAACGCTCAAATGTGAGTCGTTCAACTGTCCGAGAATGAGATCGACGGCATCGAGAGCTCGTTTAGGACAAAAGAAGACCAGGTTCGGGAAGAAAGCGATGCACAGAGGCACGAGATAATCGGTTAAGGTAAGTCAGGCGTTACGGAATCTTAAGGTGTCGAGTCTGAACCTAAAGAAGAGCCCTAAAGAAGTATGAGGAGTAGAAATTAGCTTGTGGAAGGTTAGCAGGAGGCTCCTGGCTGCCGATATCAGCAGTTACTGCCCGACCCGGGGCCCGAAACTACTCCGTGGGCACCGAGTTGCTCGACTTCAGTTTGCTCGAAATTGAGTATCATGAACTCTGGATGACTGGAACAAAGTATTGTTTCCGACGAAGCTAGAATCTCTTTATATGGTGAGGACTGACGAGTGCTGCGGAGACCAGAGGAACGGTATGCGGACGTGTGTTTTAAAGAAATCTCTGCCTATGGCGGAGGCTCCGTTATGTTTTCGGCATCAATTAATTTGTTACTTTTCATAGAAAATGGAACGTTAAATGCACACCGGTCCATAACGGCAATGCTAATTCCACATGCACAAACCGCATTAACTGCTCTTGGAGAAAATTCAATTTTTATGGACGACAATGCTCGGGCTCACCAATTTAGCATGTCTGGGATGTCTTAAAGAGACGGGTAAGATCAGTGCAACCTGCTCCACAAAACATTAAGCAGCTAAAAGAGTAATTGCAGAAACGCGATTAAAACATCGTGGAAAGCATGCCCAGAAAGGTCACACTCGTTATTAGGATTTTACATTTGTAACTTTTTAAATAAAAAAAACTAAAATCTTCTTGTCTTTATTGCTGGCCGATTCTTCAAGACGCTTAGTTGACACTTCGCGTGACCCAAGGGCTGGCTTTTACCTTGGTCAAAGAATAAGCATTGCCATACAACGTGGCAATGCCGCCAGTCTTTTGGGTACACTTCCAGTCGACAGCGATGCGAATGAATTTTTTGACGCCATATTTTGGGGTTAATTTAGTTAGGAGTTTTTAATTTTGTTTCTAGTGTATATAGTTAGTTAAGCATTTATAAAAACAGGTGTAAATATCTATGTAAATAAAAATTCTAGGTCTTCAATTCAATTCAAATTCATTGACAATATGTGAGAAAAATTGCCAGAATTCACTTCACACATATTCGTTTACAAGATAATTACTATACAGTCTACGTCAAACAATTAAATTAATCTGAGTGGACTGATATCGGCATAACAACGTAAAATTCATTAGGTGCCCGTTTTATTGCAAAGGTGTGTATAATGTTTTCATGTCTATTTTTTCTGCATTTTATAATATTGTACTCTGTCGAATTTAGTAACATAATATTATGTTTACATCAAGTGGATACGATAAGTAGGTTTTAAGTGTAATTACCGCATCCGATCTATTGTGCAGCCGCGGCGTATATCCGCGTATGCGACGGATACAGCGTGCCTGCTTAATTAAAATTTTAGTCAATTGATGTACGCGCCGCCGTAAACTTGATACGAAAAGCCCCGTATTGTTGCAAGAGGCAAAATTAAGCTTTATCAGAGTCCCGGATTTGGGGTTTATAAAAGATACCTATATACTTGTTTTATTTAACATTTGTAAGCACCGTCAGATTCTCGGCAACAAAATAAGTACTGTTAATGTTCGGACCGGTCAATTTGACAACGATTGGGGAGGCTTATGTCAAGCAGTGGACGACTTTGACTGAAATTATGATGATGATAAAATTATGCTTCTAAAGTCATATTTGCCAAGGGTTTCTAACATGATTTCAACTAAGTTGAAGTCTGAAATAGGTATGCTGTAAAATGTATAGAAAAAACATTCGGCTTCGGCTTTCCCGCGGATAGGAGCGACGAAAACCAAAAATAAATTGAAAACGACTCGCATTGCCGCGTCGCGTCTGTCTTTAAAAATGGCCAATAAAAATTTGAATAATGATTTTTTTGTCAGATAACTTCTTAAAGTTTTCTGACCGATATACCGATATAGTTGTTGACTGATTTTGGCCAAACATCTTAATGTTTGGCTAAAATAAAGTTGTGTGACTCTGAAAAAATCATACTAAAAAAACTTTTCATTCTAAAAAACTATAGCCAGTAGGTACCAACAACTACTCGTAACATTCAGTCAGTTTAGTACTTTGAATAGTTTCCGACTGTCTGAGGCTAATACCTCGAGTAGAGAGGAGAAATGTCGATAATATCGACATTATTACCAAGTACTTAGCCGTAGTAAGAATCATTAGTACCAAATGGGATACTTACCGTTGCTTCAAATGGTTTTCAGCTAATATTCAACGCTGTTTGAATTTAATGGCGTGTTCTTGATATTGATACAAAGAGACTACGAGATGCGTTCGGTTTTATTTATTCATTAACCGAACATTATTTTCGATCGATTTGATGGTTAAAAGGCAGTCTTCGCTGAATTTAGGCGCCATTTTGTGCATGTATTTTGCAGTTGTGAGACACTGCGAAGGTTGACAGCTAAGCCTGCCTGAGAGGAATATTCTATACTAAGTCTCATTAAGAGGAACTGATTACACGCATGTACGGAAGAGGTGAACTTATATTTCACCAGTTATGATTTTTTAAAGACCCATGTGCGAGCTTATACCACCAGACACAAGTCTACACTCCGGATTCCAAATGAGAAATTTCTGTTAGAAAACCCAACAAAAATTTGAACGACCCATGGACTTCAGAAGCGCTTGCGACCAACGAGTCATTCTGAAAAATACGCGAAAGGCTTTAAATGATTCTACATAATTGATTATTAATGACTGTCTCTTTGGTGAAGTAGTTGCAAGGATCGATTCCCAGGTCGGATTAAGTGCTGTTCCAGTTCAAATCCGCGTGATTCTAAAAAAAAATGTTTATTGTGTCTCAAACGATTACATTTTCAAATGTGAATATGTGGTTAATGGCAATATACCCGCCCCTATTTCATGAGTCTTGAAGTCTGTGCCGTTTTATATTGGTACATGTTCAACTTAATGATGTCAGGTTTCTGACCGATATTTTTTGAGGAGATAAAGTTTCAATACAGCACATGCGTATTGTACGATATTATTGTTTACAATATTTACAATGTCAATTTTATTGAACTATTAATTATATCGGCATCAGGGAAACAGGTTCGTTTCAGTTCTTTGTAAATTATTTATAATCGAAGCTTGCATGCAATTATGAAAATGCTTACGTTAATATTATATATAGGTAAAGCAATTAAATTACGCTTGTATAATTTGTTGTTCCTTTATAAAAGATTTTATTTCTATTGAAAAGTGAAACATGATTAAAATATAAAATGTATGGTTTTGTGCAATTTAATTTTACTCTTGACTTGATTTATTTAAGTAAACATTTATCCACAACAATGTTAAACCCTCACCTGTTAAAAAAGATATTCACATTCATTTTGGGAATCCAAACTTATTTAGCTAATTCCTAATAACGTGATATGTTGTGTAAGTAATCCTTACTTTCAAAACAGATATTCAAAATAATGATTTTGGTCGCTTAATTCAAATGGTAAACTAAATGAAAGTTTCAGCTGGTCATTTGTCATTGGACGTTGGCGGCGCGCGCCGGTCCGCGCCAGTTCCGCCGGGTTCCGGTCGCAAGCTGCTTTTATTAATATTTCCAGCGCGAATCCACGCTTTATTAGCAAACAGCCGTCATGTGGCTGATAAATTATTAATGTGGTTGCAGCACAGCTTGTGTTTTGTGACCCGTTTTTTAAACAACAGCAACGTTACATGTGTTTTCGGCAGACTAATGTACTTAATTGATAGCCAGACGTAATTGCGACGCCATAAGGCCTCATGAAATATGCAGCGAGAAAATTATAATAAAATATTCCTGATATTTATTCCGACGAAGTTTGTGTGAAATCGTTCCGAAGGAAAAAGTTCGCTTCGCTATTATGAGAGTTGCTTCTTATTTTTTGCAGCGCTGAAGAAAGCAGATGATGTATCTACGCTTCGATGGCATCGCACTCGTAATTGGCTTCTGAAAGAGTTGTTTGGCATCTCCAAGAATATCTCTATTATACAAGGTGTAACAGAATAAACGCAATACCTCTTAAGGGGTCATTGTACTTATCATTATGAACAACTTTTACTATGGGACCAGCGCCGAAATCGCGAAAAAAAACAGCTGTTCAGTACATTTTGTAGAGTTATGCGTATGGGGCAGTCGATTTTTTTTCGCGATTTCAGTGTTGGTCCCAAAGTGAAAGTTGTTCATAATAAGGAGTACAATGACCCCTTAAGAGGTATTGCGATTATTTTGTTACAGGTTGTATTTCTGCAGTGCATGCGAATAAAGAATATGTACCTGCATAAAGTCTCGTCTTCTGAATGTACTTTTGCTACATAAAGACTCCACTACAGTATTTTGCCAATTCCAAATGCAAACACCGCCCACAACAAAATAAAGCTGCACTTTTCCATCAAAAGCGCTTTAAAGCGGAATGAATAGTAAGATACGTCACATTATTACGATGGATGACTTGTCCCTTCCATAGTTTAGCCGTCTGGCTACATTCTTAAAGACAGACGGAACCATTTATCATGAAGCTGAATGTCTAGGATGCAATTTTCAGCAATGCTGCCTGTTACTGTGCACTTTTGGTCACTATTATAAATTGCCTTTCGCGTCTTTAGGTATTTACCAGTTATGTCTATCAAATAGCATTCATCTTTCGTTGAATAATGATTCTAATTAGTTAACGATTTTCTTCGTAGGGTTTCACGAAATTATTTATTGAGAATAGAATTATCGTCTTATGAGCAAAACGTTTTAATGTTATTGCTGTTTTGTATGAGTAATATTTAAATTATTACCAATTCTGCCACTACTATAATCTATATCTGTGCCAAATTTCATCCAGATCCGTTCAGCCGTTCTGGCGTGATTGAGTAACAAACATCCAACCAAACTTTCGCATTTATTATAGTAAATTAATTACACATTTGTTTGATTTACTAATGGTGTACTGCCGTTCGCTCCTGTAAACATGTCGAAGTGATCGCTTGGGTGAAGTGATCACGTGATGAGCTGTCAATCCATATAATCATGATGGAATGAGAGCTCACTTTGTGATAACGTGACATCTTGATTAAATGGATTGACAGCTCACCCTGTGATCACTTTACCCAAGCCTTCACTTCGACATGTTAACAGAGTCGACCGGCAGAATCGACTGGCAGGAGCTTACACAACCATTCTAGTATTTCAGTCTCCTTAATTTTTGTACTTTTGTCAAGCCAGTATTCTAGTTTTCTAGAAAACACTATCTTCAAAAGCTAGTTACGCATAGTTATACCACTTTGTTGTGCGGTTGCGATACACATAGAACGTCCGACGATGTCGTACTACGGCCGCTACCTACGCGTAACGTCTGTTTAATCAATAGGGCAATAAAATTGTATTCTTGAAGGTGCATTTTTTCTCGGATCAGTCGCGTTACAGCCGTTCTACCTAAGTACAATCAACGTTAGAAGTGCCTGTGATGAAAAAAAAATCACATAGATCAAAACAACATTTTGTGAAGCATGATACATACACCAGCACATCAAGCACAAAAATCTGTCACATTTCTTTAATTGACAACTTTATCGCGAAAGCATTAGGTTCAAGGTTGATTGGAAAAATTTGTCAGTTTCGGATAGCTCACAGACACCAGCACATCAGCTGGTGTCTGTATTAGGCAAACAGCCAGCTAAAACAGATCCTAAGAGGCGTGATCATTTATTGAAATCACGTTAACAGAACCTAGAAATATTCCACACATAAGCTAATCAAAATCCACCTTCACATCATAATTTTTAATGAAACACGTAACTCCGTGATATATCTAATAAAATATTTATAATTTCTCGTGATGTTTTTCCAACGTAAGCCTTACTGTATCCTTCTGGATATAATATTCACACCTTACCTAAGTTTCAAGAGATGAAAAAGGGTTACCTTTTTATGCATTATTTATACAGTTTTAGCGTTTCTAGGTCTTGAAGTGGCTTTATTAATCTTGCTTTGTTAGACAACCTTTTGTCTGTCCGTCACCTTTATCTGGACCAGGATCCTGTTACTATGAGACAGGAATTTTAACGATCTCTTTGGAAGGCTATTGACCTTTTACTCGGCTGCGCTGAAGCTCAAAGGGGTTCCGTACCCAAAGGGTAAAAACGGGACCCTATTACTAAGACTTCAATGTCCATCTGTCTGTCTGTCACCAGGCTGTATCTCATGAACCGTGATAGCTAGACAGTTAATAATATCACAGGTGATGTATTTCTGTTGCCGCTATAACAACAAATAATAAAAATGTAAAAGTAAAAGGGAAGGAAGCCGAAAAAAATGTATGGGGGCCCATACGAGAAACATGTTTTTTCCGGCTCATGGTACGGAACCCTTCGTGTGCAAGTCCAACTTGCACTCGGTCAGCTTTATAGTTAGCCTGTGTGTTTCTTTAATACTTTTTTTTTGCAGTATTTCAGCCAGTCAACAATGTTTGGGATTCTCTTTCTTGTTGGCAAAGTCATAACATCAAACGAAAGAGAGATTTTTTTGATATCTTTCTTATATTTTGGGTTTATCTTTTGTTAACTGGGTTTGATTCATAAGTCGTGTTTAGCCTTCTGATTCGTTCTAATATCACCCGGCACATTTGACAAAAAACCTGTTTTCCTAACTCTACGGCGAATGGATCCATGGCCGTAATAATTTTATGAACTAAATTTAATGTTATAGAAGCGTAGGAGTACTCTAATAGAATTTTTATATTTTTTATTGTTTTTATACTTCACGCTTCTAGGTACATTTAGCTAATTACTAGATTTTTAATTTTAAGAAAGGCGTACCTAATTGGAAGTTTTTTGGCAATTTTTTACTAAAGGCTCGATTTATTGACATAGTCAGTCCATAGACTTACTAACTTTTTATCATAATATAACGGCTGTTGTTGTTTCAACCTTGGCTGTTGTAAGAGGCGAAGAATAAATTCTTTAACTTCGTCATCATCTTCCTGCTCTTATCCCATGTTACTTGGGGTCGGCACAACACGTTATTTTCTTACATTCTGTCCTGAAAATCTTTAACTTAATAAACAATTTTTAACGCCATATAATGTATAAGCTATTAAAATAGTGAAACATTAATGCTATGACTCAATTTAAACCAAATTAAGGTCTAATCTCTTCCTCTTATATATGTCAATAATAATGGATCCCAGCCATAGAGCTTTTTAGTGCAGCCGTGAGACACACTTACTTTTTAGCATACCTACCTTTTTTGTTATTTCTATGTAGGTACTGTGCGTGTTTTGATGTAAGTGCTAATTAATATTATTCTTTCTTTCCTTCCATCACGCAGGAATTTGTGAATGAAACAATTAAAAACTTTCCAAGTGCGAGAAAATATATTTTTTTGTAAATTTCTAGTTTGTCCCTCGAAATTGATTAGGTACTCAAAATGTATTTATTTACGTATTGCGTCCGTATTTGGGTCAGAAAAGTTCATGTGTGTACGAAATTTCAAAGAAATCAGTCTAAAACATTCGGGAAAATTTACTGTGACAGACGGACAGACAGACACACGAGTGATCCTTAAAGGGTTCCGTTTCTTACGGATGTTCGGAGCCCTAAAAATTGTTTAATATTTTTGCTAAGGTACTTTGTCAAAGTACAGTGTCATAAAGTTATTACTTTGTCTATAGCCTATTGGCCGATAGTCACGATGTCAAAACGGCAATAATTATCGCTGATAAAGTTTCAATTTGTCTAGACGCTCAGACTATATTAAAAATCTCAATTTAAATTTACACCTGCAGTTACCTAAGAAGATACAATACTTAAGAAGGCTAAAATGCTAAGATACTTCAAATAAATACGAGACAAATCGATATTCAAACGGCACTAAAGTGTTGAAACCATTTGCAAATATAACGTCCCGGATATAAATATCAGTTTGTACAGTCAACAAAGATGTTTAGTATCCAGGCAGCTATCTTGCAACTTCTTTTAAACAATGCTTTAAGTGTGCTGAGTAGACAATTATCGTACACCAGAGTCGTAAGTATGTCCCATGTTTATAAAGTTATAATGCACACATTGGAAACAAATAAAAATATTGGCAATGCAGTGGAGAAAATAATATTATTTATGCCTGTATACCAAATAGCTTTGTTGACTGTACATTACATTATTTCATACCTCACCTCAATACTGAAATTGCTCAATGCTGCAAGTTTTGTCTACATAGGTACATATATTATTATAGTAGTATTATAGTATTTGAATTCTGAATCTAGACGATTAGGAATTAAATTTTGGAGCAACGAACTCTATGTCTCAAATAACGTGTGTGCGGCTTTAGCGTTAAATATTTGAAGTTAATTTCAAAATTAACTTCATATATTTAACGCTAAAGTCGATTTTTAAGTCGGTGGCATTGAATTGAAATTATCATGAAATATGAATTTAAAGAGCAACATAGTTTGGCGGTTTTATATTCCAATCAAACCTGTAATTTTTGGAAAGTTTTATGAAATTGCTAATACAAGGTCAATTGAACGTGTTTTAGCGAGTCGAAGGTTATTATGAAAAACAAAAGATATAATTCTCATCACATTCAACTTCCTCCAGAATCTTAATAAATGAATCTGTTTTAACACATGTTAATTTGTGTGGCGTACTAATACGTAGAGCTAACCAAAGATTCGAATAGTTACCTACATGTAAACAGAATCAGTAACATGTTTGCTTTTGGGCTATTTGGGCCTCGATATCAAATCGTTTAGTTTGTAAACATAGCTAATAGGGTCGGCCCAAATTCCCTTCGGTATTATAGAAATGAACGCTTAAAACTTAAGTTGGAGCCGACTTAATTAACTAAAACGTAGGTAATACATTATTCTCAGGCAGACCCGAATACCTTACGTTTAGTCCCAATTTATACAAAAACCACCAGTCATATAAAATATTAAATAACGAATGCTTATTTTAACCAAGATAAGCACTCGTTATTATTCATGACTACTAATTTCTAAATGTAAATTGACTGAAAAATTTATAAGACAACAAATTTATGGTAACCAAGTAACATTGTTCACTTATTAACTTCAAAAGACCTCTTTGTATTTAGAATTAAGAGGGCCAATTAATTTTTCGTGACACAAAAAAGGCAGCCATTGCGGACTTCATTAAAAAAAATACCAAAACTCGATGGCCGCAAGAATGAACTTTTCCCATTTCTCATTTTCGTAATTACTCTTAAATCTCCTAATTGAAGTAAACCTGAAATGGGTAGCATATTGCCTAAACTAAGATGGTTGGAATTATTTTGTAATTCCGGTAACGCCACAAATAAAAAAGTTTATGAAGACTTTAAAACAAACTTGAAACGACAGCGCTCGAGTTCATATTTTAGGTTTAGCTTGAAACAAAATTTAGTACTTACCCTAGTAGCTGCTGCTGTCAAAATAATGGTAAACATTTACTTTTTATTAGCTGCGATGGTCTGAATACAAATAAGTGAAAAATCATTGTGAAATCCTTGGGAAAGATATATTTAGTGGAACTTAGCTGTAGGCGCGAGATCTCAAATAAAACGAGAGTCACGTTCGACTGAGTGATATCACGTCTACGGCTCATCAGCGGCTGCGCGTGACGACTTTAGCGCAAACAGATTTCACAACAGAACCACTAACACAGAGCTGTAACGATTGCCGACTTTGAACATTCCTTCAAAAGAATTGTAATACGAATGAGGGGCTGTGGCTCTTCTTATAGTGGCGGAGTTAATAAATACGCAAAAGAGCGCGCGGGTGCCGCGGCGTTTCCAAGTTTTCTTTCTTCTAACTTTATTATGCCATTAGAGATCGCGTGACGAAGAATCGCACTTTCTCGCCTTAATATAATTTGTTTTGATGGTTGTATCAAACGCACTACCCTTTTTCATGTCTTGTTTTTGCTTGAGTACCTACTCTGGAGAACCAATCAGGATTGTAATGACATTACTTGAGTGTGGCCGTTTGTTGTTCAAAGAGCTTTTATATAGAGTTTGTATTAACATTTCTATTTAGACCATTTACTGTTCAAGAATCATTTCCCTCACAAAATATATCCAAACAAGCAATAATATTAAAATATTTGGACATTGCATTGAGATCTACAGAAATAGGTACGCGATGCAAATAAGTCTGCGCGATGCTAAGCTGCCAGATCTAGTTCGCCGTAGAAAAATGTTACACAGCAAAATATAAATCAGGAGCTACTAAAATACCCTCGCGGATTCAAATCCATAAATCAAAGCGGCAAGTATAAAACAGAAACAAGAAACCTATAATTTTAACACCTATTCCATTTCTATTCTTCTCACACCAACCTACATCTATAAAGATTACTCAGTAACGATGAACAGTAAACCCTTAGAGCCGCCATTCCTTTTTTATTTTCAAGAGAGTGTAATAATACTCAAAGTTTGAAACAAGCTGAGGGTTATTGAAATAAAAGAATGGAGTGGGATCGTCTGGCACGGGTTTATTACCTCCTGAGGTGATGCATAGTACCACCACCCTTTAAAGGCGGTACATCGCAGATTTATTATTTTTTTCCAAGACATTTTTCGGGTGCTTAAGACATTTAAAAATACATGGCCAGCTGTATCGGGCCTTCTTTGCTAACTGTCTCGTCCCTACTATTACGTAAGGGTGTATATTTTGTTCGAGGTTATATGGCCCCTAAAAGGCGGCCGAATTTCCTGTCCCTTCAAAATGTGCTTCTTATATTTACGAACTTGTCCTTTAAAAATAGTATTTATCCTTAATAGCGTGTTAACATCTATAAAATGCGTCGTAATTCATTTTTTATGAAGCAAATCTTATACTTATGAACGATATTTATAGAAAGTGTTTATGACCTTAGCCTTTTTGTTGAAAAAGAAGAATTTCACTTTAGATTTTCGCAAGCGTTCATTGATAAATAAGGTCTTCCAAGATACTGTCGCAAAATGCATCTTAAAAGTTCTTATTAATGTTTTAGGGACATAGTTAAAGTTCCTATGAGCGAAAGATGAAAGTGCATCGTAAGAGAAAATTACTTTTAAAAACTTGTAAAACGAGAATAAAATAAATTCGCTTTAAGAAAATGATTGTCATTTTCCTCCATTTTAGAATTTGTAAGAGTTAATGAAATTGTTTTTAAACTTAGCAGACGGCTTTAATTACAGTCAGGTCATAACAACGTGTTCTGACAGATTCTTAATTGAGTTACCTTTAGATAATTTTAAAGTTTTTCTCTGTGGAAAATCAAGAATAAATTGGTCTATGTAGACATTAAAATTGACGTAGACTACAAAACCCAACAAAAGGCAAAACATAGCTACAATCAAGTAGATGATAAGAAGAATTAAACGTTTTCAAGTAACTTTATCTGTTACGAGTAATTTGTTGAACGAGGTTTCGTGAATTCCGTCCCGTGTTTATTGAAACAATAAAGTTACGGAATTTACAGTCATTATTATAATTAAAACAACAGTTTATGACGAAAGAATCTATCCTCAATCAAAACTTGGGCGAGTTCTTAATAGAGGATTTCTTGCTGAATATTATTCAGGGTTCGTGTGAACGAGATAGAGGGTTATGGAAATTTTAGAACTGCATAGTTCCAGCATAAAACTATTTTTTTTAAACTATTGAATTTCCGAATTTCTTCGATTCGAAAAACAATAACATTCTAGAACACAGAAATTCCACCTCCAAAAGAAAAATATTGTTGTAAATAAAACATAAATACTCCATCGGACCCAATTAGTAAAGACATAATAGAAAGAAAATGGCGTATTATCTCTGGTATTGTTAACGGCTGCACGGTGGGGTACAAGTGTACACCGAAAGATTGGGGCGGGTGCACGGTGGGGGGTACCACTGTACACAAAGATTGGGGGTGTGATGTCATTAGGGTGTCTTCCTGTGCTTAATTGCGTCGATAGCGACTCGACAGGAAGTCGAAAGATTGCGTTCAAATAGCAAACGCTTTCGTTCTATCTGTCCAGTTGGACGGGAGCTTGAGTCAGAAGAAAATTTATATATAGATCTCCGTTTAGCCTTCGATGGAAATTAAGTGGCCTTTTGGCAATAACGACTTTGCAATTTGTAGCGCTTCGGAGGTCTTGATTTGTTTTAATATCTTGGCGATGAGTAGGTTCGATATTTTGGTGTTATATATTTATATTCTTGCAGATTGGCGCGACGACAATAAGGAAACGAAGCAACAATGTGTTTCCATAGAAAAGAATATGTAACTAGAGTTTTGATTCCTACATTTGATTTAGGTTAGTTTGTTTGTTTAATATTTGTTGTAACTATGGTAAAAAAGACAATATGTTAGTCGCTCAAAGTGCATACCAAAAATGGTCAGGACTTCAAATTAAAGGCACCTGATTCACCATTTAACAACTGAAATTAACCATTCAGAATTATCCAAACCATAAGAAAACAAAATAAGTTTTATTTATAAACTGTAGATGTTCTTTATAATAAACACGCGTCGAAATTGCTTGTTATACTCGTACAGGATGATATAATAATATTCAAGCCCGTCTGTAACGAGGACCTCATACCCGTTATAAGCGTATTGTGTATGTAATAATGCATGTCTCAAAGGCTGGAGGTGGAAGTTGCAGCTAATTGGCATGTAAATTGCCTTGCTCTTAACAGATGTGAGAGTACGTATTAAAGAAGTAATTTTATGTTTTATGGAGGCATGGATAAACAAAATTCGGATCAATGTAAGTTGAAAATATACAGCGTTATTCTTAAAAAAAAGTGCCGGCGTGAATGTCGGAAATTATTTCAAGGGAACAGACTGCCGATATAAAAAGCCTTCGTGCTCTCTTGACTATATCTGTCTCTGTAGCAAGTTTTATACAAATCCGTTCAGGCGTGTTTGAGTAACGAACATCCATTCATCCAAACGTGCATTTAAAATAGCAGTAAGATTAGTTTTAGTTTACATACTGATTTGCAGATTCCGAATTCAAATTCTCTATTGAAAATTTGAATAAAGAATCTGGTAATCAATATTTAAACTAAGCATCTGGCTAGATTTTTTTATGAATAAGCCTGTATTATGCACAGCCAAGACTATACAAGTATACAGGCTCTACTTAATGATACGAAGGATCTAACATAATTTATGCCTACCCTTAGTCTCGCCATTACCAGAGTACCAGTAAAAAAATAAACAACCTTTTTCGCCGAGCGGCGGGCAAAGGCAAATCCTAAACTGTAATTACTTCGAAATGAAAAGAAATAACAGAGCTCACTTTTGATAAGTAAATCCTTAGTCATAGTAATTATAACTAAAAGAAAAAGCTGGTCAAGTGCGAGTCGGACTCGCGTGCATAAGGTTCCGAACGAATTTCATATTTGTTATATGTTATTTTAACACTATAGTCTTCTTATAGGTTTTCCTGTAATCTTGAGGTAAAGAACAGTTTTATTTTATTTAGGGTCTGTAGTTCCGGAGATAAGGGGGGAATGGTCATTTTTCGTCTAACTTCTTTAATAACTTCAAAACTGTTTATTTCAAAATGATGAAAGAAATACATTTAAAACCGTCACAATAAGCCCTTTCATTTGATATGTCACACGGTACAGTTTAAAAAACTTTTTTTATTTCTCGTTTCTCAGCCAAAATTTACCCCTATATTTAAAATTTATTTATTTACATAACACGTCCGTGTTTGGGTCATACAAGTTCATATGTGTACCAAATTCCAACAGAATCGGTTCAGTAGATGCGGAAAAAAATTGGCTGTGGCAGACGGGCAGACAGACAGACAGTCAGCCATATAGACACACGAGTTATCCGATAAGAGTTCTGTTTCTTATAGATGTTCGGAACCCTAAAACGAAAGGCACTCGTAGGTAGCCATTTTATTTTTGCGTGGTCCTGTTCACTTCTAACAATGCTAGTGACGTCGGGTTCAAGAGAAAGCGGCAAATGATTGATGAGGGCATTAATTAATACGCCACTTCCTTTTGGAGCTCAGAAAAAAACAAAATCAGCAGCTCACGGTATAAATACGTTTACGCTAGTTTCGCTTTGATTGAACAGATTTCACTCGGATATAAATCAAAATTAATTGGGTGTTCGTACAGTTTTATGAAAAGGTCCCAATTATGTTTAGCTTTTTTGATTTATGGAGATGAAAATGTAAGTCATGCTATGCAGATAGACAACTGGGATAATACGTTTTGGCTTTCACAAAACGTAGTGTTTTTTTAGAATGGAATTATCGACTTTACTGTATGGCGAAGACTAAGTCAGACTTAGCCTCACATACAAGCTATAATTCTCACTTCTTCCTGGAAAACTCATACAAATTACAGCTACATATGAGTATGTGAGCCTGTTATTTCACAATAATCAATATAGGTACTCATTTCCATGTTTCTTAAAAACCTTAGTAGGTACTTAACTTACCGCACAACGCAGGAACAAAATAACACGACCAGAACATTTCCGCCACCAAATTGTAATCCGAACTATAACCGTGCCATCTGCTAAGCTCAAACAGTAATATTCCATTTTGAGACCGCTAGAAGAAAAACTGTGGAAATTAAATAAGACCACCGCGCCATTACTATCCGCCAAATGCTATATTTCTCAACCCTTTTTCCCGCCGTTTCCAAAGTTTTAATTAGTGCCAGAGGACATTATCCAGACTCTTCTTACTTCTGGCCTCGGCGTTTGAACCTCCTTTCCGAATTATCCGATTTTTACTTTTAATGTGAATTAAGTTTTTCTCAAAGTTCGACAGTATCCAGTATCGACGAATCTTTTATCAAAGCCGGAAGAACGAACAGGGATTGAATTATAGCGTGACATTTGACAGGGGAGAATGGAAGAAAAGAGACCCAAGTAACATGGAGGACGATGATGTTGATGATGGAGCGGAGTGACATACAAGTCAATTTTTTGCGGCAGATTGGAAGTAACGGCAGTAATGCTTTTGTAATTAGTAACCATTGACTCTTAATACTAGACAAACTGACAAGACCTCATCATCATCAGCCATAGGATCTATACAAAGTGACTCCAGAACTTCTGGGGTCACTTTGTATAGATCCTATGGCCATTGGTCAATTTCTTACTTTTTGAGTTTCCGACATCGCTGATATAGGTATTGTCAGTTTGTTTAGTATTAAGAGTCATTGGTTAATAATTAAAAAAACATTGACCTGAGATCTTCCATTCTGCCGCAAAAAAATTACTTGTGTCGCTTGTACTGAACTGCAAACGCAGTGAATTTTCAGTGCGGAATTTTGGTGCAAATGTTATCCGACTTAATTCGTAATTTTTCGAAGAATCTTGTGAATATATATCGTCCTTCACATATATTTTTGCTTATCTATTGTTCAACGTTTATTTAAGAAAAAGGTACCTATAGCCAGGGGTTGGTTATCAAGTTTAGGTGAAAGGGCGATGTACCTTATCGATGTTCAGGAATAAGTTGATCTGATGTTAAGGGTCGATTCTGTTACGTACCTTTTTGTTCGGGCGCCCCGATATTACGATATAATATAACGACACAATGAAACGGAACATTGTTTTTGTTACGTTATGTAAACGATATTTTGGTAGTCGAAAATCAGGAAGAAATCAGGTACGCTCAAATTGCAGTTTGAAGCCCAGAAATTGTTGATTTAATAGGATTGGTATATTGGCTCGTGACTAAATAATAACAGCCGCACGGGTCGATCTTCATGGTTAAGCAACGCTTGCTGAGGTTGGTCTGTGGATTGGTGGGTGACCATCTTAACAAACCGAGTTTCCTCCGTGCCTCGGAAAGCACGTTAAGCCGTTGGTCCCGGCTGTCATTTGTAGATCTTTGCCAGACGTTACGGATAGTCAGAAGCCAGATAATCTGACACCAGCAGTCTTGCCAAGGAGTACCGTGTTACCCAGTTAATGGGTTGTGGAGAAATACTGGTATTCAGCTGAATCCGGTTTGACTGGAAGCCGACCCCAATATAGTTAGGAAAAGGCTAGGCAGATGGATGATATATTACCATACTATCCCTCAGTTTCTGAAGTAAGAATTTGAAGTTGATTATCCGTCAAACTCTTCGTAAGCCTGAACACCTGACAAAATTTAAAATTCAAGACCAACAATAAAATGAATTTACGTATTAAGCAACTCATAAAGTCGCAATAAAAAAAAAGTACTTTCATGGTCGAAAGGAACTGTCTAAATGAAAGCACATACCTAAATTTTTGTATTACGTCATTTAAGTTTGGTGTGTTAAAAGGTATCTTTTTATTATAACGAAAAAAGAGATCCAACATCTCTTAAACCAAGACACATATCCTATGAGTCACCCACCAATTCAGCCAATCACCAAACCAATGAAAACGTTACCAAATAAAGTATAACAAACTTTAACAACAAACATTAATTAGCAAGCTTACGTCATGTTGAAAACGCTTAAAACTGTCGGCAGTTGGAGTCAGATGCTGAAGATGCGACCCCGTTTTATAATCCTCGCAAGCGCCGGATGAATGGACATAATTTTCTGCACTTGACACCGTGTCTAGCCCCGTCATTGTGAGGAAGAACTACTCGCCTCTGTTCATTTTTATTACTCTACCCTGAATCTGCGGATCTCGAGACAACAGTATCGTATCGTTACTGTCCGCTTTTTCTTACTTTTTATAATGAAGTGTCGTAATTTCAGCTGTTTGGACCTTTTTTTAATTGCGGAACAAGAAGACGTCTATTAAGAAAAAATGGAGTCGGTGTTTTTTTTTACGAGGGAGATTGAACATGCTTTATTTTAGGTATACAGGCTGAATTAAAAAATATCTACATTTTCTTTACAGCCGATTTTTTTGCCGTTGGAAAATTATTTTGTTACTAGCTTTTTACCGTGGTTTTGCTCCGACCTTAGGGGACCTTTCCTGCAGAAATCGTGCATTTTGTTGCATAATAGTGAAAGTGAAAGCATTTTCGTTATCAGATCAGTACCTTGGAAGTTCCAGAGATTAATCTTTACAAACATGTAAGTAAATAAACATACAATTTTACCGCTTTATTATATAACTTAAGATCTGTTTGAGGAATTGGTGGCTAAATAATAACAGAAGCATGTGTTGACCTCCAAGGTTATGAACTGTTGCAAAGGGTCTAGTACAGTAACCATTCATTCGGGCTGTCATTTGAAGGTTTCTTGGATTTGTTACGGACAGCCGGAAGCCAGAAGATCTGCCACCAGTCTAGCCCAGGTACCGTGTTACCAAGTTACTGTATTGTAGAGGTCAGATTGGCTGTCGTTCCATGTTGAATACTTGCATTCAGCTGCATCAGGTTTGACTGAACCCTGAAATAGTTGGGAAAAGGCTACACTGATGTATACAACGTGTAACATAATAAACGCAATACCTCTTAAGGGGACATTGTACTCATCATTACGAACAACTTCTATTATGGGACCAACCCCGAAATCGCGAAAAAAAATAAGCTGTTCAGTACATTTTGTCGAGTTATGCGCACAGAAATGTTTAGGGGAGTCGATTTTTTTTTGCGATACCTAAAACCAGCGTTTTGGTCTGTAACTTGTCCAGTCATACCACCCTGTATAATTCTGAAGTCATTGCGGTGAGCGCGAACGAACTTGTTACTTACAAACCCATTACAAACATATATAACAATTAGCCAAAATTTCTCAAAGTAACGAGAGTACTATTCGCAGAGGGGTCAGTAAATGATTCCCAACAACACTACGAGATTAAGCTTCACAAAGCAAAAATTATGGTTTCAACGGTATACTGTGTTGAGTAATTGCAGTGAAACGGGAGAAAATACCTCGTCCTGACTGCATTTGATCTTCTCATTCAACTGTGAATGGAACCAATTTAGTGTCAGTTCACTACTGAATGTACATGGAATCAGAGACAGGTAGTCCGGCTGTTGTAAATTATTCACCGAAAATGCTGGTTTATGTGCGATAGTGATACGAGCTACCCGTGTAGGTAGGTAGCTAATTACCACCACTTGTGCAAGTACTTGCTCTAATTACTAATAAAAAAAAATCAGTTTATTAACAAACATTTTTATAAGGTTAAAGGCGCATCGATGCTATTTTTGACGTGAAAACTTCTTTGGGCGCGTTGAGCACTTTTTGGGTGACCAAAAATCATGAAAATTGCGTCATTGTCACCGAACGCTTTAGCTTTCGCTTAGTTTTTTTTACTAACTTTGTAGATTTGGAAAAGCATTCGTTATAAAAAAAAAACTAACTACGAGTATCCAGTCTATTGCTAACTAATCTTATTATACAATATCAAATCCGTGAACCTAAACCCACAATATTGATCTATAGACACACACTGCAATAAAACTAATGAATCAGAAATAAAAACAAAAGAATAACCCAGACCACAGAAACAAGGTTTCATATCCAATGTAGTGTAAAAAGCAAAAAGGAAAAAAAAGACCAGCCAAGTGCGTGTCGGACGACGCACAGTGTAGGGTTCCGTAGTTACCCGTCTCCTAAACCATGCTAGAAAAATAGTAAAAAGTACGTACTATTATTACATAACAAAGTTACTTGGTTACAAATGAACTTGGTTTTAAGTCATTTTCTATGGAATTATTAGGATATTTTTACTTACCGAGTTCCACTTTATAAGTTGGTCGACTATTACTCATTAACTTGTTAAGCCTAGGCAGCGGTGATAGTTTTCCTTTTAAATTCGTTACATATGCTACTACTATGAATTTTTTCACGTCTCCAAAAACAACCGTTTAGCTGGCAGAGACGGAGACACTTGACTCTAAAAAAAATGTAGGTACTTCAAGATTTTATTTTACCACTTTGTCGGTACCAAATTTCAACTTTCTAGCGCTAAGCGTCTCTGAGCTAAACCGCGGGTGGACAGACAGACAGACAGACGGACATGACAAAACCATAAGGGTTCTTTGTTAACTACGGAGCCCTAAAAACCATGTTGTGTTCTCATTTCTGTTATAATTAACTAAGTGAATCGGATTATTGTGCGAAACTCAGGTAAAGCCTGGAGCCCATTAATGCATTATTTATGCGAAATTGCAATTTTTAAGCCTTATTAAGAACGCCTTAATATGTTCTCTTTTTGAAGCGATTTTCGGAAGTATATGAGGCGATTAAAGGATTTTCAGGGGATCTGCGAAAATCACTTTGTTCATTTAATGACATATAGCGACAACAGCTGCCATTCGAAACATGTTGGTGGTATAATCATTTAACATAAATGACAATGTGATTTTTGACGTACAAAAAAATACATCGTTGTCAGTTTGTCATAAGCCACAGGTTTACATAATTATAAATAATTACGCCTGTTATCGTCAAAGGTTAGGCAGTTTATGTTTCAGTCCCATTTTTTAAATGCCTATTGCCAGAAATAGGGTACTAGTCCGGACTCAGGGCTACTATCAAAATATTCCAGTTGGAAGAACACTTTGTTTGACCCGGAAACTAAATCCAGTATTTCGTGATCGGCAGTAGAGCTAGTGACTACTAGATCAATGAGACAGTCTGACATCCTGACCATCTTTAGAAAAACTGTGTAATTACGTGTGTCATACTGGGATCCAGAAGAATACCAGCGTTCGGTATATTTCCCTGGCACATGCTGAGTTGAACTCCCATTTGGTGCTACATGAGACACATACATCGCACATTGGATTTTTTTTTCATGTCACTGTTTGGCACTCACAGATTGCCATAAATTCTGTCTTTTTTTAAATGTGTTGTCATATTTGTATTTTCTAGTATTATGATTTATGTAAGTGTACTTTTGTGTGTTGTGTTTTTTGTTCTTGTACGAAATAAATGTTTTATCTATCTATCTAATTATTTAAAGAAAAAAATGCTTGTCATGCTGCAGAGAGCGGGAAGGGCTAATGAGAGCAAGTGAATAGCTTTAAGGGTTCGTCTCTGGTAACAAGCGGAAAAATGAGGGGATCTAGTAGATTGACGTTTGTAATCTATCGAACACAATCTTGATAAATGATATTGGAATTACTTGATTGTATTATAGTGGGTACGCAGTACAGAGAGTAAAGTCCCGCACACCTCCACTGAAAATGGGAGGATCCTCCGAACCAGACGGTTGTTGTGTCTGGTGGGCAACTGCCCGATGGTTGATATTCGGACTGTTGTATATGTTCAAATCGCACGGAGAACTTTGCTTGCGCGATGCAGGATTCCGTTGTTAGTTCGTCGTAGATGGCGTTGCGGTTCTTTGTTTTTCACGTAGTGGCATTGATGCCACTACAGTATACTAAGATACTTAGGCCCGCTAGCACCGCAAATAAGTGCTGATTTTTAGATTCCGTACCCAAAGAAAACGCACGGAACCCTAATAGCTTCTGCTGTCCTTCCGTCCGACGGTATCACTTGGTCAGTTTAACTATAATCATATATTCTCAATACAAAAACGGTCAAACTGTCAGTTGTATGCCTTAGGTAATAGCTATCAGACTATTGAAAATCAGGCCCTATATAAATCGGGCTCTAATCATTGCGTTTTAAGCAATCCCAAAAAAATTTTGTCAGAAATAGAACGATGTTTTTTATTCGATCTATCGTGCAAGTTTACCTCTAGGTATAGACCAGTCACTGCAGACAGATTAAACGCGTTAGGTCGCAATTAATCAGTGCTATTAATTGCGACCTAACGCGTTTAAACTGTCTGTCCTGAATTGTTAGGATGTTATTGAGATAGATGCCAGTATTGCTCACCCAAATTTTCAACTTCGAAAGTCCTCAGATCTAAGCATGACTAAAACATGAGAAAATTCTAGGAATACAAAAACCTAAGAGGCAAATAAATTTCAATACGAAAGAAGTGACATGTATCGAAGATCGCTATACTGAAATGAGTTAGGGCCCCAAAATGGGAAGGTTCTCAGCCTCTAACGAAAACGACGATGTTATCTCACCCTAACTAGATACGACGCTGAATAATTAATGATCCGAGATAAATTCCTCCTCGAGAAATATCTAAAACGTTGAAAGAGTATTCTATTGTTTTTATTCAGAGCGAATTGGCTTATGAAAGCTATTCAAATTTGCAAGAGATTCAATTTACATAACGAGCGATTTGTACCTCATAGAGATTAAACCTTCTGGCCCCCGTATTGTTTGCAGAATAACGCGGCCCGTTTTTCCTTTCTGCCGGATTGCTTCCTTAACAAACCTACTCAAGAACATTCTTAATAGTATTTGTTACAATCGATCTGTATAATTTGATTTCACATTAAGTACCTGCGTTAACGTTCCGCCCAATTCCAAGAAAATAACGTTGGCAGTTTACTCGTCTTTAAATATTAAAATAAAGGGTGATGGGCAGTTTGGTAATCATAATTAATGACTACATTGTGCTTTCCTAGGAAGCTTTTAGTCTACATATATTTATTAGGTTAGCGTTCCATTATACTAATTTGCTTCTTACTTTTAGAAAAACTTTGCCTAGGTACATTAAGTGTTTACCGTCACGGCCCATTTGCAAGCGTCGATGGCGGGAATCGTGGGCCTTAATAGTGTTGGCGTACAAGTTAAACGACATCAATGCACTTTAGGTTTTTTTGTCGAACGAAGAAAAACGTATTAAAAAAAAAACCTTATAGGTTACAACGCTACAGATTTACAAAAACAGAGATCTGCCTAACTTTGGATATTAAACGTACGTACTTTATTACTAAATGTTACAGACACAGTAGACGGTAGAGATAGGCACACCTATCTCCACTGTGTCAGTAACATTTGAGTAGGTACCTAATACACATATTAGGTACCTACTCAAAGTTTATCTTATTGTTAAGACCACAGTTTATGGTTACGTTTAAAGGTCATTCCCTAAGTTTGAGATTAGTATGTTACTGTAACTTTGTGGTTATCTATTATAATTAGACCCTATTCGGTTGTAGATATTAAGTTTTCAGAATTCAAATTATTTTATTTGCTTGGAAATGAGTTTACCTACTAAAACCGTCATCAGCGGCTAACATATCTTTTATGACAAAAAAATATATATTACATTAGTCAAAGCAAAAGGTTAAGGTAACAAAAATAATTTAAATGTTACCTGTCTACCTACTAAAAATAAAAAACTAATTTACTCCACATTGAAGTACTAACATTACCAAGAAAATAACACGAACAAAAACTCTCTCCTATCTTAATAGGTCACAACAAGTTTAGTTTAAAAATATTTTATATTTTCCTCCGCACGGAGTATTCATCGTTACAGGAGAGTTTTTCAATGGTAGTAATAAATGTAAACGAGCCCTAGAAGGCGCAATTAAAGCGACACAGAAGCGGCAGACAAGCGGCAGAAAAGCGGCACAGTTGCGGCACAATTCGTCGGGGCCACGTCTTTGCTGAAACTTTTAATTTGTGTCGAAGATCACTGCGACACTGATATTTTATATTAATTCTACGGAGACCAACTTCGTCTGGATGGTAATTTGGGTTCTATGATTCAGTTACTTCCTAGTTTTCATACTTGGTGGGTTTAATGTGATAGGTATTGCTTAATTAATTCACGAATTATTTTGCTCGTGTGATTTTATAGTGCTTGCAATGAACATACCAAAATGCCAAACACAGTTACATGTGTATGTATTTATATTTAATGTACTTTGCATTTTTCGTCTGGACTCAACGAAATGCATTATTACGAAACGAAAAACCTTCCTGTCCTCATCTCAATTTATAACCTATAGCTTTTCTCGCGGCTTTGCTCCCGCGGCCTATTTCACATGAACTACGCATTTTCTGGGGCTAAAACGTAGCCCATGACAATCAGTTGTCTTTATCAGTGAAAAAAATTTCATAATTTGATCTTCAGTTAACTCAAAAATTCACTCCTACAGTCACACAATAATAGTTTATTTAGAAAATACCTGTTAACTATCTATAGAAACCATTAAAATCAATTTCTGGTTTCACTTAATAATTATGTTTGAACTTAAAATTCGTGTATGGTACTCTTCCAATATCAGGTTTATTAAAATGATCTTTTAATAGAAAGCCCATATTTAATAATTTTGCTGAAACAGTAGCTTCCGGTTTCGGTTCTAAGATAATTAGGTTAATGAATTATTGTTAACAATTTGAACATTTTAAATTTATTTACTTGCCATTAATTAATTTGATGTTGTTTCAAAACTGACGGAATAATTTTATGTTTTTCTTTAAATATTCAGTGGTTGTTCAGAGGGGTGGTTGTCTATTTTCTTATTAGTAAAGTATGAATGACTAAATTAGAAGTTTTTATACATTTGCTTAATGAAAGAGAACACGTTTGTTGTTTTCAAAATTCAATCCTAGCAATGCGACTATAAAGTTTCAGAAAACTTATGAACCAACGGCCATTCTTTTATCAGCGGAATATTTTGCTTCGTTTGGCTTTGTCAAAGCTATCCGCACATGCCATATGCCTGAGTGTTACCTCTACCTATTTATTCAAGATGTAACGAAAGGTGTAACCATCTTTCAAAAACGGATTTTTTAAGGTATAGTCAATGCGCAAAAAAAAATTGTACGTAAATTTTGACTGTGTGTGCTCAGCCAATATTGTGTGGTATATATTTTTATTAATACTGGTGTCTCTAGTCTTTGTTAAGAAGTATAATCTGCCTAGCCTGCTACAAAAGCCGTTTTTCTGAAAAAGAAAAAAACAAATCTTGTTAAGAAAAATAAAACAGCTGTTCAGTACAAATGATTTATTCTGCCTATCCTTTTCTCAACTATGTTGGGGACACGGATTCCAGGCTAACGAGATGCTGCTACCAGTACCAGTACTTTACATAGAGCGACCGCCTATTTGACCCACACAACCCAGTAACTGGGTACACGATATCCCTTGACAAAATATAATTAATTGATAGATAGGATTTCTCGGCTTCTGACTACCAGCAACGGGTGTCAAACAAATGACAGACGGCAAACAGTGTATCATGCTTTAAGAGGCAAGGAGGCATATCGGTATGTTAAAACGGTCACCCATTCATGGACAGATCACGGCAAGCGTAGCTTAACCTTGTAGGTCGACCTACGTGGCTGTTATTATTTAAACACGAGCTCGGTGTAAAGAAGAATCGATATTTAATTCACTTTAAAACTATGTTGCATACTGATTCCCTATTCAACATTGTCCTTTACATGGATAGGCAATTTCCTTCTTTGAATTACGAGTATATGCTACTAGTATCGATCGAAGGTAACAACCACCCCATGCCACCATGCTCTATTGATTAAGTTATTTAGTGCTAAATTTAACGTTCTAGGCATTGGCAACCATGTTTCTATTATGGAGGACATAATAGTTTGCCTCGTGTTCAATTCAGAACGCCCTGTATATACTCGGATATAAGACATTGATTGCTGTGTTGGTCTCGATCGAAAAACCCGAAAAGACCTCAAGTATGAGGTAATGGGATCGATTTTCGGGTCAGTGAAAGTGTTAAGTGTCAGTATTAATTATCATTTGCCTCAAAACATTGAAAGTGACTTATGGGGCCTCTGGCTTTTGTCAGAGGCCCCCCAGAGTCCTGAGAAATAAGAAAAAGATACCTTTCTGTAGAAATCTTTACTGAATCCCGCCCTATCATACCCTGTGTTGCAGGATCCAGTCTGTGTGGTTTGGGTTTGGCTCGCCCAGCATGGGACTTAAATATAACTGGCAAAACGTGGGTGAACTTCTTTAGGCACCTCTGCTTTACTCTTCAAGAAATACAGGCGGAATAATATGAAATATAACATCGTAAATGCTATCTCTTTAACGATGTGACAATCAAAACGCTGTAGAACCAAATGGTTTTGTTACCTCTTTTATTTTTTTAACTTAGTGAAGATACAATATATTTTTTGTGTAATACACAATGTAATAACGTTTGCCGGTTACGTTGTTTTGTGTTTTACCGCAAAAGCTTACGGGCTCGTATGAGTATGAGAGAATTCTTGGAAATATTTTCAGTGGAAGTGAAAATTTATATTCATAATGTTTTTGTACGATTAGGCTCCTGGTAGGTTATACTGTGAAATATTTTGGTCAGTTATTTTTGGTCGGCTACAATAACATGGACACAGTCTAAGGCTTAAGCTGTAGTAAAAGATGACTATTCTTATCATCGCCCAAAATTTTCAAGGGATTAGGGATTTTATTTGCGCTAATTCTCTTTGTGGGTATTGTGTTACACAGTTACTGGCTTGTGGCCCCCACAAGCCAGTAACTGTGTCACTACCTATCTAGGCAGTGGCTTCATGTTGAATCAGCTGCATCGGCTCGAAGCCGAACCCAACATGGCTGGGAAAGGGCTAGACACAATGAGGTTTTTGTAATGGAAAACTGTTTTTTAAATAGTTTGGTGTGATTTAAAACATATTCTTAACCTCTAATACTAAATTCAAAAACAGACTCTTTATTAATTATGTAATACTAATAAATCACTTATTTTATTATGTCCAGCCTCTTTCGTAATTGCTTTTGGTTTTTACTGAAGACTAACGACTTTTTTCTGATAAAGATTGGCTAACAAAAAATTCAAACCTCTATATTTCTTCTTGCTTCAAACAATATATTTAGAGGTTCAAGAATAAAATCCTGTGCTCACCACAGTCCCACTATTACCTCTTTTAAAACTAGTTTCTCTGGAACGGAGAAAATAGCTGCTTTTGCGGTTGTGTGCCCCGTTATTGCTTATGTCCACTATAATTATTGACATTTTCTTCCAACGGTCCGTATCCTGTATTTATTCTCTGTTTTTCTTTGTTATCTTTATTTCAGGTTTAATTCATTTGTTTCTTCTATTCCTTTTGTTATCTGAAGAAAAAACTTATTACATGTCGTAGTATAAAAAGTGTGCGAAGTTTTTGTCTGCCCACGTAAAGGAGTTTTGTAGGAGTGACTTATTATTATTTATTAGCTTCTTCTTCCTTTGTTTGCGTTCCGGTAAGGTCTGAGTTGATCCTTTATCAGGTTTTATTTTCGGAATTGGATTTTCTTTGACCACCGTTTGGCTTGGTCCTGTCCTGATGTGGGTTAACTTGATCGGAGGGTTTAACGACAAATTCTAAGTTAAAATGTTAAAGACATTTTAGATTAAATTGAACCGGTTTTTTTGAAAGAGGTGGAACGGTAATAATTGGTTCAAAGAAAGAATGAAAGAATATTGAATTGCCACACAGTAGACGTGTATTGGTATTATTGATAAACTTATTATCTATACAATTAACATTATGTTAATTACGTCAAAATTAATATAATAATGCAGAAAGCAAAACTGTAATGCACCGCTACCTACCCATTTGGGATGTACAGGCGTGATGTTATGTTAATGTTAATAGCATCATAACCATTAAATTGTATAGGTAAATAATGCAAGTTTTATCGGTTTTCTTCACTTAATGACCAAAATAACAAGAAGTCACTTAGATCGCAGGAACACTCCCACTGATAACTAAAACATTTTTCTCATGAAAAAATGTTTCTCTTGAACGTTCATTGCTATTGGAGATAGCGCCGACTGTTTTTATTTTTACCTATTTATTTTGTTAGGTATTGTAGTGAATTCCACGAGCTTTCAATATGCTGTGCCGATATAGAAGATAACATTTATTTATTACTAAAAATGACCTTGCTCATTAATATTAAATTTTGGTATTTGTAATTGTGCTTTTTTACTTGCGTAACAAATAAATGACTGAATCAGCAAAACAACAACATATATGCATAGGAAAATTAAAAACAAACACTCTTTTTTCAAACCTAGTGCAAAACCAATTGTAACTCGCACTGTGTACTAACTAGTAATCGCTAACAAGCTGGCACCAAACAATTTAAAACTAAAAAAAACTTTAGCGCTCTCCCATTGGCTGCGATGCCTAGCTTTAAATAAACGGGTAGTAAGGTATTTCGAAATTTAAACTATGACAGCTGTTGTCAAATTCAACGGGCGGATAGAGTACGCGCGTCATCGGTTTCTGCTAATTGGATGTAACTTTTCAGTGGCGTATTGCATTGGCCGCAGATGTATGCCATGTGAACGTCGGCTGCGTTCAGTTGGATGAATGATTCACACGTCGTTGGCTCTCCATCGCTCATGCCGCGTTCGCTGAATATTGTATTAACTCATAGCTGATGATCGCACAATTAATTTTTTGGTGAATCGGAATTGAGTGGAATTAATGTCGTGGTTACTTTTATTATTTATGATTTGGATGTTGTTAATGTGGATTTTGATGTTGATGTAACATAACTACTTTTTCATTCTTTATCTATTCGCAAAATAAAAATCCAATATTTACTTATACAAAGTTGATTGCTGATTTTTAAACCAACAGAACTATGATGTTTTTCCAATATTGTATCACAAAAATGGGGAATCCAATAACTGTGATTCAAATCCTAAATATTTGGACCTCGGTATTCAAATAGAAATATTTGCTAGCCGTGACACTGCATTTATCCATTTCCGTTGGCTTAGCAAAGATAATAGTAACGTCGTGCAATGAAGGCTATCGCGTTTGAATTCGCCGCTTTTTTTTTTTAAGGTTGGTTAATCATCAAATGACTTCTTCCGCTCTGGGTGGAGCGGAAGGGCGTGTCAGACTCTTACTGACTAAAACCCATCCGTGTTCCTTTTTAAGCCCTTTGCGTTCCAGGGCCGCGGTGACTCTTTCGAACAAATTCCGCAACCCTGGCAGGCTCTGGCCCTAGCGGGCCCCGTCTTCTCTGCTGACATCTCCTTGAGGCGCGCGTGAAACACAACGCGCCATCGACCCGGGCCTGGTGGTGATCGGACAGCGAGCCACCCAACGCTCGCCGTCCGCAGGCCCGCGCCTATGGTGGCCGGGGATCGCCCTGCGACTCCCGACGCCCGGGGCGTCTTCTCCTGTAGCGACGGTTGGGGCGAAGGCCTTGCCTTTCCCTCGCGCGGCC
>NDFZ01005479.1:520126-541302 GCA_002192655.3 Mamestra configurata | reverse complement strand
TATGCTGACATCTCTTTGAGGCGCGCGTGAAACACAACGCGCCATCGACCCGGGCCTGGTGGTGATCGGACAGCGAGCCACCCAACGCTCGCCGTCCGCAGGCCCGCGCCTATGGTGGCCGGGGATCGCCCTGCGACTCCCGACGCCCGGGGCGTCTTCTCCTGTAGCGACGGTTGGGGCGAAGGCCTTGCCTTTCCCTCGCGCGGCCCGCCTCCTCCTTCGCTAGCATGACTGCTTCGCAGAAAGAGGTGACCGCTTCCCAAGCCTCATCGCTCCGGACCATGGATTCAACCAGGGCCGGACGCGAGAGGTCGCCGCCGCCGATCGCCTCGATGAGGACACGGCGGTGCTCCGCCCAAGCAGGGCAGACCTCCACCGTATGCTCCACCGTGTCCTCCGGGCGATCCTCACAGTGCTGACACCCGGGCGTGTCCTCCCGCTTAACCCGAAACAGCCGTGTCCGGTAAGTACCTGCGTCAGGCGGAAGGTGAGGACGCCGTGGCGCCTCTCCAGCCACTCCTCAAAGAGGGGCCTTACCGCCGCAATCGTGGCGTGCCCATGAATTCGCCGCTACAGGCGCTAATGTAGCGTGAGGTCTTCGAAATGTCAAATTTCACTGCTGGTTGACTTTTGTCAAGAGTTTATTTACTCATTTGTTGTGATTTTTTGAATATTTTACTAGAAAAGTCTGACCAATGCAGTTTAAGTTACGGTTCTCCCGACTACTGCATAGAACTTTTTTTTTTTTATCGGAAATATTTATATGTCCTCCTTTTTCCATTATAATGAATCCACGTAACACTGCGACACTTTCAATGTTGTATTAAATCGCACGTTTACGGCATCATAAATTATTTTCCTTGTAACTTTGTTCCCATGCGCATACTATCAACTTTAATTCTATGCTTAAGGACCTTACTCATCAGTGCCGCCAATTGGTGAGCACGAAAACTGTAACGGTGACATAATAGGTGAAGCTGCAGTAGGTATTATAGTTAGTGCTATTCTGTAACAATTTCATCGTGGTAACTTAGGTAAAGTGAGCAGTTAATCCCTCGCGGCAATGACAGCTCATTTCATGCTCGCTATATTTAACTTTTCGCGGTGTATTTTACATGCGAAATAATGGCAGAATACCTATTCTACATGATGTGACTGTCTGTCTGGCCTCCACAACTCACTGATTGGGTAATATGCTAAGACGAAACCCCTTTGTAATACTAAACCATAAAATTTAAAAGTGGACATATGTTTCCGTAATATTATGGGATTCACAGGCGGTTTTGCGACTTAAGAGTAATTGTCCGAATGTTTATGTCACCGGAAAATTGCAAACGCCGCGCGCTGTTAGTTTGTAAAATATCGCGTGAAATTGTAAACCATTTTGTTTACGCAATATTTTATGATCATGTGATAGATATGATTCGCAGTAATGAATACAAATGGATAAGTGCCTTGCTTGCTTACCTTCGCGAGTAAGCCTTTAGTGCCGTGCATATGTCACCGGAAAATTCAATGTAAAATATCGCGTGAAATTGTAAACTACTTTTTCTTAATAAGACATCCAAATTCAATATTTTCCAATATGTCCACATATTGGAAAATATTGAATTTGGATGGGATTTATTTTAGGTACTTACACAAAACGATTTTGCCATAATATATCGAGAAATTATAATCTAATAAAGATTTATGACAATCTTACGGAGTCTGCAATTTTCCGGTGGCATTTATAAATTAATACATTTCCTTGTCATCATCTTTTTGCCCTTCTTTGTCATCATCTTTTTGTGTTTCTTCCCATTTATTTGAGGTCGGCGTAACATGTCTTATGTCTTCATACGTCACTATAGGTCGAAAATCCTTTCATGTAAAGTTTCTGAACTTTAGTTTAGACTAAAAGCTAACTGTCATAGGTGACAAAATAATGATGGATGTTTATGTACACTTTTCTCTCGTTCAAAAGAAAATCAGTAGGTGTGGAAAATATTGGCGTATGTTAGAAAGTATTCGAGCCAAAAAAGTTGGGAATTCTAACCAAACTTGAAATAGCCTAAGCGAGAAACTTTAAATTACTTTTATTTCTTTACATAGTATTTTGTTTATTCATTTAAAGTTTATGTGTTTGTCGGGTTTGTTATGTTTACGAGATAGAGACATTTTTAGTTAGTTAATCGATTGTCAATCAATGTGGTCAATGTATGGACGTCCCGCTTTATCGGTAGCGTTTGTAGGCTTCATGTGTAGCTACCTACTGTTTAATTAATCTTGAAATGTTTCCTACTGTCATGTAGCTTAATAAGATGTGCATTTAATTATTTTGATCTTCACATTTATTGGGCCTGTTCTAAACTATGCAAGCCATGTAATTTTTTATATTTTTATTTCATATTTTTTTTAGTTTAATTTAAATGTTAAGCTTTTTGGGTTTACAAACATACATTTCACGGCCGGTCTCAATAACGTATCTACCTTTGACCAGCTGCTGTCAAATTTGCTAGAAACAGTAGCTGAAACGTCATATTTTCCTTTCAAACATGTCGTCTCAGCTACTGTTGGTAGCTAATTTGACATTTGGTTAAAGGTAGATACGTTATTGAAACCGGCCGTTAGTCTTTGAATGTTCAATTATTTTTTTACACTATCATCATTTGAGTAATCATTTTTATAAAAAAATGAAAAAAAAATCGATGTTAAATATTAGTCTAATCTTCTATATTCGACGAATTTATTATAAGTACTTAGTATGTAAGTTAAATTTGTTTCGAATGACTACAAAAATGATCGAGAAATTACCAACAGGACATAAATTTTAAATTATACAGCAATAAAAGCAAAACATAAATAACACACGTATCCGTATACATGATGCTACTTAAACAAATTGCGGGGTGAATGACTTTCAAACCGCTAGAAACGATAATGTACTCTATCTACTTGTATTTGTTGCGAAATTGATTTATTTCCTCATAAGACTTTCGAGAAACAAATTATAATATTGTCCTTTTGTGAAGACGTTCTCTGGAGAGGAAAATTACTATATTTTGTATATGGTAATAAATCTATTTTTATTATTCCTAGCTTATCTTGCTGTAGGTTCTTAATATATTTTTTTTATCATTATTTAAACTTCCTAATTTTTATTTGATTTTACTAGACTTGATTGTTGAAGGTTGGAGTTATTATATGTACATTATAATTTGCACGTTGTGTAAAGTCTTAATGTCTTGATGTTTATTTGCGTGATCATGTACCATTCGTTGGTGATCCTAAAATAAATAAATGTATATTGTATAAAAACTAAATAGTTTTTATACAATATACATTTATTTATTTTAGGATCAGGATTTGTACAGATAAAAATTTATCTGTACAAAAACTAAACAATTTAGTACTAGCAACATACCTTATATAAAAGTGTGTGTATGTGTAAACATGGCAAAACAAAATCAACATTATTTTAAACAAAAAAAAAAAATTAAAATTGTATCATTACAGCCATACTTATTGCTAATAAACGGTTAAATTAATATCCTTCCTTTGTTTCACTGTTAAGTACTTCAATACAAATAATTTTATTTTCCATTAGAAATATTATATACATACATAGTACCATGAACAATAAATCGAGTTCTTTATATTCGCACATTCGCAACATACGACCTTCGAAAATATTTCCGTATCTATTATTATTTTCTAATAGAAACCTTGTGTGAAAAAGAGTGTTTTTTGTCATTTGCCAGTTATCACCTGGGCCCAGCCAGTATGTTAGACTAAGCTGTGCTTGGGGCGCGTTATTTCATAAAGTAAATATTTATGAAGGAAAGGAGTTTTCTTCGCGCGTCCTCCCGTAAGCCTCCTGATCCGAAAAGACATAAACCTCTGGGGATTCAGTTCTAACTTCACAAAGGCAAGGCTCCGTTAGCTCTCATACATATACTTTTTCCTTTTACAAAGTTATGTATCTTTGTATCGGCAATTGTTTTATTATTAATACTGGCTTATCTTATTTAATGTTTGTTCGTCTTTTTATTTTTTAAACTGTTTTCTTTTTTTACGTTTAATATGTCAAGTAGTCTATGACGGCAAAGTTTGGCTTTTGAGAACTTGTTAAGTTTTAATGAAGTCTTATCGCCAAAGAAATCGTTTTTTCACACTTTTTAAGTAAGTCGTCGTTGAGTTTTGTCAACGTTTTATTACTTGGTAGTCTACTTACTGAATATATTATACATTGGGATTGTAATATATGCTTGTTTTATTAGAAATATTCGGAAATAAACCAAACAGTTTATAATAATCCCCATTCAGACTTATGGTATAAACAGTGAACTGAGGGTAGCCATTACTTGCGTGGGGCGCCACAAACTTTGTTCAAGACAATACGCTTAATTCTATTTATGGTCTTTAGAAAATTGTTCCCTATTCACGCGTATTTCTGCTCCAAAGTAAACTGAAACTAGAGCTGATATTATACATCACGATTATGTTTGATCTCACGGCTCACGGTGAAATAACACGTGTTCCATCAACATATATAACATAACCTACTTAATATATATGAGGGTGGCTTGGACGGAACATTTTCACAAGGATTTTTTCTACGCAGATAAATGTACGAGGGTAAGGTAGGGATGTCGGGAAATCGGTGAACTGACAGATCGGTAAAAACAGGAATTTTCCACAGCCACAAAAAATATTCCATTCCCACATTCAGTAACACAGTTAACAATTATTATAAAACTTTTTCTTTCAAAGTATTTTATGAAACACTTAATAAGATATTGTTATAAAATGAGTTAGGAACGAACGGTATAAGAGATGATATAAAAAACGAAAGTAGAGAAAAGTGAACAGGGCTCCACGAGGTTTATGCAAATTTTACGCGAAATTTTTTAACTTACCAAGTCTGTTTTCTTATTATTTGCAAACAACAGCGGCTGAGTCTTAATGTTATTCTGTTTGGCCTTAAAGATGTTTTTGAATAGTATAATCCGAGTACTAAACTTGGCCGATGAAGACGTAATTGTATCAGGGCGGTAGTAAGAAGTTTGTGTGTATTTATGGAGATGACACTGGCGTAAACAAGCTTATAATGTAGTTTGACACTTTGATAACGACGGCCTGAAAACATAAGTCGGCCCCTCGGCTGTTGTTAGGCGCTCTGCTAGATATTGAGACGCTGTTGAATTCCGTGATATTGGATACTCGAGTTCCGTAGCGATAATGCATCTTACTAGAGAGCTGCATGTCAATAGGGGACTTTTATGCCCCCAGATATTCTCTGTGATGTTTGTCCGTCCTTATAGAGGTTGGTTTTAGGTCTATATTTTTTTGAGCAATATAACAGTACCCGCACACCACAGCTCACTCTGCGTGTATTTCTTTTATAATTTTTCCGTTCGTTTCCTTTTCCTGGTAAAAGAGATGACTTCGCTTTAGATCATTAGGATCACTTTTGGTAGCTTCGTTACTTATTAGGTTTCTTTTACATTTTTAATGAAGTGACAACATGAGATAATATAACAACTGTATTCCCCGCAGAGCTCAGTAGAGGTATCTGCAGTAAATCCTCATTTCGGCAGATCTATATGTTTTAGTCCTATGTAATGAGAATGCCCATTGCCATCAAAAAGCACCAATTCAGAAACCTGGCTGCTACTGAGAATTCTAGATTGAAATACCCAATTATACTGCGAGAACCGAGACTTGACTACTATGAAGTCTTAAAACGATCATGATTCCGCTCCAAGAGAGAGACGGAGCTATACATAGCGCATAGCACTATCCCTTTTACATTATCGGAATTGGATGGCATTAGCACGTCATAGTAGGTCGGCAGGACTGCTAAGCAATCTGAAGCGCTTGCAACCATTAGATCAATGAGGCTATTTATATTTGATACCTTTTATTTTGGGAAAATCCTCAAAGCATACTCTCCGCCTGGGGAGAAGAGAGTATCACGTCGGACTTCTACCAACTATAACCTAACAATTCTTACTGCTATCATAAGATGCCCGGATACAACTAAATTTACGCGCACCCCCAGCTGGAAAAGAATTACGACAGATAGGATTCGAACATGCAACGATTGGTTTGCAAGACAATCCTAAGCCCACCAGTCTATTTATTCCATTATATCAGAGCGCTAAATTATACTAAATCGCATCTCAGTCGCCATCTGTCAAAATTTAGGGAAATAGGGGTGTTTTGACGGATTGCGACTGAGATGCGAATGTTAACGTTGCTTAAATAGTAGTAGAATTGACCCTCTGATATGAAAAAAACCGGCCAAGGCGTTCCGTACCATAAACCGAAAAAAAAACCACGTTTCTTGTATGGGAACCCCTTTAATTTTTATTATTTGTTGTTATAGCGGCAATAGAAATACACACTCTGTGAAAATTTTAACAGTCTACCTATTAAGGTTCTTGAGATATAGCCCGCTGACAGACAGACCGATGGATGGACGGACAGACGGACAGCGGAGGCTTAGTAATAGGGTTCCGTTGGTTCTCCTTTGGTTACGGAACCCTAAAAACTATAGAGTAGCCATAGTTTCCATGTTTATTTCTTTCGCTTACAAAACTCGGCTAAAGTTACTTTATAGTTAGCAAAAGTTAAGGCGCACCGGAAACGTTTCGCTTTCATAACTGATACAACGTTCTGTAAAACTTCTATGCAGTCTTTGCGGGGTGACCCGAATTCCGATCGCGATAAAGAAACGCGTTTTCAATGAATATTGCTGTGTTGTTGCTGTTTATTAGTAATGGGTGATTTACTTTATCATACTGTTTTTGTAGCAAAGGGGGTATTTTGTTAATATGTTCACCTTTTGAACGCCATTGTTACATATACGGGACAAGCAAACGCGTGCCCTGTACGCCAAACGTCACAACAAATGTGTGACAGAAAATACGGCGAATTTGTGACTTGGCGTCGGGGGTACGCCGATGCGTTTATGTTCTGGCGTTCAAAAGGTTAATGGGCTGGTTTTTAGGACGCTGTGGAAAACAATTAAAAATAATAATGATCCAGGATAAGATGGCAAGATGCCTTGGGTAGTTTCTTAGTGAATTGGCGTGAAAGAGTTCAACAAAGAGAGAAATGGAAGGAAGGAAGAAATTCTAGAGAAGGGGAGGATTTTGCCCGGGAGTGGAGCAGTTAAGGCTGACATAAAATACCTCGCATAGAAGATCAATAAGTGTTTGTGTTATATGATGCACGAGATATCTTGAAATTTTCTAATTTTTCTAATAAATCAATAAAAATCTGAAGTTTTCGTTTCCCAAAATATATATGTATATTTTTTTTTTTATTTGAGATGAGTTTGCTCTAGTGTAGGTCATAGCTGACAAAGACAATGTCGACGATGGAGTGAACTTACCCAGAAGAAGCCTGTTCATTCTAATTTTGAAAAGATAGGGTTGTATCGTTCGGAAACACAGACGCAGGCAGAGAGTTGCACTCTTTTGCTGTGGTTTTCTACTTTCTTCTAGCCTACTAATACTATTGTCTACTAACATTGTTAAAGTAAAACTCTGATGGGAATTAATCACGCGTCAGCAGCTAAATGGATTTTGATGAAGTTTGGTATAAGGGAACTTAGGCCTGGCCTGGGAGATAGGATTCTTTTTAACCTGGTAGTAGAATTATCTACTACCAGGTTAAAAATAATCCTATTAATACCCATCCCCATGGAAATGGCATGAGGTAGCCCCATTCAGACTTGGACAATCTTACCGAATGCAGTTAAATACCAGTATTTAACATTCAGCGACTGTAAATCTGACCCCACACACGTCCCAGAAACTGGGTAACACGATACTGGTAATAACATTTTTTAAATTTCGTTTTACATATTTTATACCTTTTTATTTAAAAATGTAATTTAAATGTGTATACTCCGAAAAAAGAATATAATAATTTTAGAAAAAAACATTTCGCCAAATATTCTCCAGTCTCATTGCTCAATTAAAATTTCTCACTCGCATTTTTTGCAGCTGTAATCACACATTATACAAGAAAAGGGGCAAGGGATTTGTAATGCAGCCATTGACCCCGTTTTAATTATGTCAAATATTCCCCGTGCCTTAATGAGACTGGGGAGTGTTCGTCAAGCACTTTATGGAGGCCTACGCTCAACAATAGCAGTTGACTATGGCCGTCACGACGCTAAATTGCAAGGCGAGGAATGTGTGACTTCTGGCAGAGCGTCGTCGGAGATTCAATTTTGAGGACTTTTTGTGTGAAAATTGACATCATTCGGGCCTTTTTCAGTTTGGTTTGTTTACTGAGGTTTGCATTAAAGTAAATATTGACAAGCTCAGGTTTTCGCCAAAAAAATCGCTTTAAGCCAAAAGTGAACAGATTACTTCTAGGCGGGCTTGCTCCATTGTCGAGCATATCGTCGCTTTCCATCAGGTGAGATTGTGGTCAAGCGAGTGCCTAATCCAATTAATAAAATACTAAAAAAAAACAAAAATAAGGTCTTTGTGGCTGTTGCGTTGTGTCTGTTTCAATTAAAAGTTTTCTATTCTATTTGAAACATGAGTAGGCACTGCGACTTCTCATTCTCTTGCTTTTATCCCATTTTAGATATTATTATTTTTATAAAAGAGCGTTTCTATGTTTTTTTTAAGTTGTAGCAGAAATGGGCTGAGAATAGGGTTGGATAATGTTTATTTTATGTTATTATTCCAACCAAACATGTATACTTTAGCAAACATATACGTTTGTTATTATTTACATTCATGCAGTCACGGCGCATAAATCTGCATGGGGTTGCCAGAAGTGTGAAAAAGTTTACAAAAATTTCCCCATCTCAGGCACCCCTCAAATTGTTGTAGGGTGTATAATATTATAACATTCGCGTAGATTAAGTCGAGGGGGCCTACTGCATAATGTACATGTAGAAAGATGAATCTCTGCCGAGGGTCGCGTCAATACACTTGTTTATTTTTTTTTGAGGAAATCTCCTTCAAGGAAGCGAGTGTTTCCGTTAAGATTTTTTTTCCTGGAGGGCAATATTTTCACGTATCTGTATTCAGTAATAGTCATTTTGAACAAACAGATTTGCGCAGTTACAGTCCATTAATTTTAATGTAAAAAACAGGATTCGCGTGTTGATTTCACTATCCTGGATAAAGTTATCTTTTTATTTATTTCGTAATATCGTTAACTTACTATGTAACTACTTTTTCTGACTGGAATGTTCGGACTTCGTAGTAAAGTAGAACTTTTTCTAGACAACAAATATATTTTTGTCAGTTTAGAGTCGCATATGTAAAAACAAGCAACTTACTAAGTGAATTTTAAAACCTATAGAATTGATTTGACAAACAAAATCTAGGCATATGATTGATTCAACGTGCGCAAGATTTAGGTATCGAAAGCTGGGTACTGACCGGTGTTACGGGCCGTAATGTTACATTCGCAGCGAGCATGTAATGTTAAGCCCTGTACTAAAATCCGTGTAAAACAAAACACATACGCACATGTTCGGGCTCGTTTCCACTGACTGACTACACGAATGCTCGCTTTGTAACATGTTACATTACACCCCGTAACACCGGTCAGTACCCACCTTAAGATATAGGATTTAATACCAAAGCCTTAAAATTGTGCAAAGATTTGTAGAATAAATATAAGATCATATCTTTTATTAATTTTATTATAGGTAGGTATTTAATACCGAAGTTCACATAAAGATTCATTCAACGTAGCACTGCTGGCAGTCTTCTAGTTACTTAATTAGGTTTATACAGTTACTCAATTAGTTACCTACTTATGTATATTGCTATATTGATAAAAATAAGTACCTCGTAGGTTCAAAATAATTATGACTTATATCTAACGCTATTTATAGATCTCTATAAATAGCGTAACAGCACCCGTAAAGAAGGTTTTAATATACATACCGTGTTTCCCGGTGTTGGCTGCCGCGAAGGCGGTGCTAAGTATTACGAGGTGCACCAGCATGCTCCCTCCTCGCGCGGCGGACGCACATCGAGCCTGAAGCGCGCCGCGACTTGCTTCTACTGAAACAAACATAACGACATCGTCAGAAAGTGGTTATGATTTTTTAAACCTATTCGAGCGAATGACTCTCGTGACTGCATCGAGAAACTGGCGAAAGGTTAGTGTTGCGATCTGACATGCTGAGCTGAGGGCCTGACCAGGAAACTCCATCGATTCAGTAGATTCGTAGCAAATTGGCTGTGACAGAAGAAGGACATACACACGAGAGGTCATATAAGGGTTCGGCCAGTCTATTCGCTAAAATCTCCCAAAGGTGGAGTGAGCTTGTAGTAAATTGTCATTCTTCCTTGATTGGATTGATTGACAGTTCACTTTATGTTAACTTCACCTAACTTTTCACACAGAGATTTTACAGAGTATCACAGTGTAAAAATTTTACAAATACAAATCAATTTAAGTCCCTGTCTATAATTGTCCATTACTAACTTCTTAGCGTTAGAGATAAAAGAAAACGTGATGTTCAAATGTAGGACCTAACGTAACATTTTTCCATATATCTAGGTAACGTCAAATGCAGAAGATTTCACGGCGAGCTTACATTGTTTCCGACAGCGTATCACGATGTTAGGATCCGACTTCATTCAGATTTTGACAGGTTAATAAATATCCGTGAGCAATATTCTAAAAATACCAAATATGTCTAGTCAAGATGCTCAATTACATTTAACAAAACAAACTGCAGAGATTAAACAATTCTAATCAACAAAACCCAAAATTAAGAGATCATCAAATAATCCTAAAGCCGCTGTACGAAACCAAAATGGATTAAATACACAATTGTTAATAAATTCCCACAGTTTCCTTTCGAGAAATATTCAACTGTGGCTAAGTAGAGCGGAAAACAAGTACCGCAAGTACCAATAAGAGTTTTCGTTGTGAAATAAAATATAATTTCATCGAGGAACTGGAAGCGGTTTGAATAACAACTCTTTAATTGAAAGTTTAGCAATTTGCTCTTACCCTCCGAAATGGACCCGAAGGAGCGAGGGCCAACTCATCCAGCGTTCCAAAATTGAACGTAGGCAGATGCGCTTAATTACCGGCCCAGATGCTGGCCTCCGCGTCTCACGGCCGCTTATCTTGAGATGAACCTCCTTAGAGCAAGCCACCGACAATATTTGCCCGCTAAGACGTGCTCAAACGACTTTTTTCAGAGCTCCATTCGCATGCCGACGCCGACGGTAATTAAGAAGTTAATCGCGAATTAAGTAATTAAGAATCGTCACAAATGATTATACCTCTCAGCAAAAGTATAAGTGGCTATTACGTAGCACTCATTTGCGGAATACAGATAGCAATTAATGCAATATGGTAACGTCAAAGATTTTTTTGCGCGCCCAAAGTGCTGATAAAAGTGCCTATGTATTAAAATTGAGGCGAGGAAATGTTGCCAGGAATCTGAACTTCAGTGAAAACCTGTGTGTATCTAATACGAACTGAATAAAATTCGATTCCTCCAATTTTGACACTAGGTTTTGAATCCAGACCAGGTTTGAGTTTTCCAATAATGTTCGACAAAGTGTCCTCCAGTCGGAGATATGAATCGTAGTCAAATAAAGATGCTTGGGTATGAAGAGGTCGTTACGAAGCCTGGGCCTGCTACGTGGGATGTCACACGAGCCAAGTGAATCAAACTTCCCTTTACATTTTATCTAACTGCAAGGGTGGTCGAGTTTATGTTCCTCGCCCTACTTGATTTAGTTTTGATGGCGGAAGGGAGACGCTTTTAGATAAATGATGTTCACAAGCCCCACTCGACGACGGTGAAGTGATTTGGTGCTAGGCTTTGCAACAATGTTATAGTTTGTAGGTGTGGTTTGTCCAATGCAGTGTAATAAGGGAAGTAGTGGAATGGGTTTCGCTTGTAAGGGTAGTTTAAGTGGATTAAATATTATTGCTCGTAGCGACAGATGTGGCTTAGGTACCCGTGTTTATAGTTTAATTGCCGACGAATTTGAATGTCACTAGCTTCATTTGGCATGCATGAACAGACAGACAGACTGCTATGGAGTAACGATTTTTGGATGGATACATATCCTTCTAATTGATTAATTTATTTTATTAAATTAACTTCCACGTTTTACTGCTCAACAAAAAAAAATAATTTATTAGTTCGTAGAAACTATGAATGACTTGTTACGATTAGTATCAAGGGCCTTACTATAACATGTCAATTTCATCACAATTGTGAGAGAGAGACGTCCCTGCGTCATAGAGATGGCTATATTGTCTTTCCCCTGCATAGTGCTGTTGATATTGCATTTAGCGACTGCCCGCCATAACAAATTGAATTGAATAAATGTAGAGAACAAACGGTTTGGAATATTACCAATCTTGGATAGGAGTTATGTGTTTATTAACCCCTGCGCAAAGAAGGAGTGTTATAAGTATGACGTCTGTGTCTGTCGGTGCCATTGTAGTTCCTTAACAGCGGACACAATTTTGATTTAAGCAGTTTTTTTTTGTTAGAAAGGTAATTTATTTATTCTAAGTAATTTCTTCCACTCGATTCTACTTTAACTCACTTTTTTTTAATTTTAGCTTGTTATTTTTAACATAATTGGACTCAAGAATTATTTCGTTCCTTTAAAAAGGATTTTTAGGATTTCAAGTTGTGTTAATAAGTGGGGAAACACCTTTAAATATTACATACGCACACGCTTAGGTACATGTTCGTATTCCCCAAAGTAGGTGGTGTTTACTAAAATGTACATATGTACATTGCACAAATAACTGATACAGGCTTAGTTAAATTAATAGGTCACAATTCTAATCTCCGTTCCGTTACTGAGACTGTCCTAACCAAAATTCAATCACCATAAAATGCGTAGTTCAGGACATAAACTAAGAATCTTCCCGTTTAGCAGGCGCACTAGCAGTAACTAGAGCAATTTTATAGTCAGTGTCGATAATAAGTGCTGTGGAGCGGGGTGCCTCCACGTGTACATGCCACCGGAATATTGCAGACTCTGTAAGATTATAATTTGTCGATATATTAATAAAAACATCGTTTTGTATGACAATAAATCCCAACCAAATTCAATAGTTTCCAATGTATCCGTGTCTTATTAAGAAAAATTGTTTCCAATATCACGCGATATTTTACAATCTTACAGAGTCTGCAATTTTCCGGTGACATACACCCTCAGTAAATAATAATCGAAATAGCGCTAAAAAGGAATCAGACAAAATCGATGATTCAAATAAACAGTCATTTTTACATTGAGCGCCAAAAAAATCATGTACATCGTAAGAAAGAAAGAAAGATAAATGTTTATTTGGGATATCGCTGTCACTGGCCGAAGGAAATATTAGTCTCTGGTCATGTGACGTGTCGACTAGGTGTTACAATGATGACCCGAAAAACTAAACAATTCAAGCACTCAGACCCTAAAGTTAAAAAAAAGATAGTCTAGTTTTTTAGTAGCATGATGTTATACAATTATTTAAAAAAAAATGTTAACAGAGGTGGTCATTCTCTTAATAAAATTATTTCTTCTAAATTCAAATTAATTCTAACATCTAGCCATATCTATTGTATGCCAGCTCTATCGAGTAAAGTGGGGAACCTTACAGCATGGCAGCAGGCATCTTTCACAGTACTGTTTAGCTAGTATTACGCTACAATAGCTTCGATACAGAATGATATAACATGGAAACACCCTATTAGCATTGCCATTGAATCATATCCGAAAAGCTCAAGACTTACCTGTATACTAGTCAATTCTTGACTGAAAATCCCACTTTTACATGCTCTCCAAAGTAATAACAACCTAATTATAATACAAAGTTTACCAAAAAAAGGATAAAAGATAACTCTGATATAAATAAACAAAAGCACATAAAGAAAAATTTCGTTGTTTTACGTCAAAGAAATTGCTTTTATAATTTCAATGTAGTTTAATCTGCCAGGGAAATCTGTCACGATACGCCCCTTTCACGTAAACACATCATTAATTTTGTTTTGTAATCGCTATATAAATGTTACAAGCTCTTTATGTTGTAATTATTATGTATGGATAACGGTATAAATTGGTAATGGATTAATTCTCAGTTTTGGAGACTTTTTTACTTCCTTTTCCCAATTCTGTAAATCTGAGGAGAGGATTTTGATTAAATTCTAATTAGGGACGTTTCCTAGATAGTTGAGTCCATCAGTCAGGTAATAAAAAATATAGACACGCATTTTTTGCTTTGTAAAAGCAGTCAAAATTGACAATGAATATAAAAGAACCAAAGTTTAGGAGTGGGGGGTATGTCACTTCTAGATAAAAGTGGTACCCTTTTGACATAGATGTTACGTCACACGTAATTTGAACGCACTGCATCGTCTTAATTTTTTGTTAATGAGACAACAAAAAAATCTGCTCTGGTAGGTAGCCGCTCCACGTAAAATACTGATATTCAGCTGAATCCGGTTTGACTGGAAGCCGACCCCAATATAGTTGGAAAAAGGCTAGGCAGACGAAGTGACAGCAAAAAAAAAATACGTATCCAATATTGTTTGGTAATGTCACTGACGGACAAAACTTATTTTTATATATTTTTTTTGTTTACTTGTAAATCTGACAGATCGCATTTTTATTGGTGTGTAGGTATTATCTAAATGTAATAATGAATAAAGCTTTATAAACGCCGTATTATTAGTTTGTTGCGATCCTTAACCAAATCAACGAAAGGACAGGCATTTAATCATAGTCTCATAGCGTCTATTAATACAACCAAACCTTCACAACCTAACAAGATTACGTAGTTATAAATCAACGTTTTCCTACTCACAAGTTGATTAGAGTTTCTGAGCATAGCTGTGATCAGAACGTTTCTCAGCCAATTCTCGCCAAGAGCGAAATGTGTTAATGCTTAGTTCTAATCAAAGAGTCGTTAGCCGCGGGCTCAGCAGTCGATTACGACTATTATAGGATACAATGGGAACTACTCGACACTTCCGCGCGATAAGGGAGCGACGCTGCGGCATAACACTGTGTGGAGACACGGATAACTCTTTTGTAACCGTTTAGCAGTTTGTTGTACGTTATACCGTTTTAAGGAAAATAAGGTTTGGAAGGATTGACCTACATTGCCTTTTACCTTGTTTTGGGTAAGGTTTGAGAGAAATTGGCAATAAACTAATATAGAGAAAACGTTTGTAATAAATAGCTAGAAAGACTATTTATAATTCGAGATAGTTTTCGAATTTTTGAAAACCAAAATTTACTTACTCAGAACTAAGTTCACATTCCATTGCAAATTATTTGTTTGGGCCTTTCTAAAACTAATTGTCACCTAAAAATCACCTTAAAATCACAGTTCTAAAGTCAATATTTGAGATGGTGGCGATGGATTCCAACTAACGAATTAATCAAGCCCTAATAGGACCTACTTATGCAAATAGGAACCAAATCACGGCTCAAGATGGGTGGGTGATTATCCGGCTAATCTTGAGTTTATTTCTACACCCATCTTTAGCCGTAACATACACATCATCTGCCTAGCCTTTTACCTGGATGTATGGGTCGATTAATATTTTCTTTCTTTCAGATAAAAACGGCTTATTCATAAAACTATCATTGTGTGGGTTGGTTCCTGTATGCATAAATAGGTCCAATTTATTTAGAGGTTTATGTCGACGTCCTGGCATCATCATTATCCATAGACACCATGGTGTTAAACTAGAAAATTTTCTTTATGGTCTCAGTAGCAATCTGTGTCCTAACGAATGTAGCAACTACAGTGACGTCACAAGGAAAGGGAAAATTTTCCCAGAAATACATATATATATAATATACTCGTATATCTTCATACGTTGTTCCGTATCATGAGTAGAATCAACCCCAAAACGGATGTTGCCGACCAAATCAACAATGTGTAATACTGTTAGTTTACATTAGGGACATTCATTCTCACATAGAGGACATATCACATAATTTCAAAACAATAGATGGTTAACACCATTTGTCATAACGCCATTGGTTGGTTAGTGGTTAACGGACACATAAACCATCGATACCACCTTTAAGAAAGACCTGATTTCTTCTGTGAGTTTTTTTGGTATGTAAGGAAGGTTGAATAGGAACATTACTTTCGTTTTCGAAAATATAACCTTGGTCCTTCTAAAAAAATAAAAAGCCACATGAAATTACTTAATACCTCAAAGAATTACCGCCATTTTCTCAAGGTCAAAGCTCGTAAAACGTTAAAATTCATGTCGCAATCCCATCTTAGCGACAATATATGTGTAAAAATATCTGTGTATGTGTCTTCATTTGAAATTGATTATCTGTCAAATTCTACTGTAGCCAAGAAATCTGTCAAACTTTGGAATTAAAATAGGGTTTGACACTTTCTTAATTTAGAATTCTCAATTCAGAAACCCACTCAAAATACGTACGAAAACGAACCTGGAGAACAATAAGTAATCCAAGTTTGTTGACAATCTCACAATTTTCACTTTCCAATAAAACAATATCTGCCCTAGATTCCTTCAAGATTTCCGATTTCACTGGTCCGAAATCTTTGAAATCTATTGTATTACGCCAGACGTGTTCGATATGTCTCACATTTCAAGACAGGAGACGGTAACAGTTTATTTCAAATTCTTTCTACGACTGTTCATATTTTAAACCATTTTGAACCATTTGGATGAGCGACATGCGAAAATTTTAATAGTTTAATTGGTACAATAGCTTTTTGCCTGGATGAGGGAAGTAGATAAATTTTAAAGCATTGCATGAACAACTTTTTGGTCGGGATATTTCCGCTTTATTTATCAAAAACACTGTCCATATGTACATTTCTATGACAGTCTGCGAAAATCGCTTTAGGATACAACCATAATCCAATCAAAACTATCTACCTTATTGTCTAATTTATAAGTAAATTATTTCAACACATTTGTTTTCGGATATTTTTATCATACATCACTAAATATTTGATTTGATACCAAAACTAATTTAAATTCACGGTTAGATCGCTGAAAAGCTACAAAGACCAATAATGCACAGGGCGCGGGCGTGATGAACATGTTAACACGATTTGGTCCTTCCCCCCTCCCCCCTCACATACAATGTTTTGCTTTCGACCAAAAAAAAAAAATTAATGATGAATCATTTCATACATCACGTATGTCCATGGTCTAGCGGTCACCTTCGTATTAGGGAGGTACGCCATGCTTTTATGAGTATAGCAGTATGATGATGATTAATGAATCGAAATCATTTTCTATTTCATGTAATTTCACAGCTGTGCTATATAGCTATCTGTTGAAACAGTCACCTAGTGTGTATGGTGTGTAGTGCGCGGCGGCGTCAACGATTAATCTTCATTAATGGTTCACTTAAGCTATGTGCGGTTTCCGCCGAACTCAAGAGAATACGGCATGTATGTGACCTTAACTCCTTTGTTTAACTTAACTTTAAACTATTTTAATGTCCCAACATATTAGAACGAAGTATACTCCTAACAAGCCCTTAATATTTATTCACTTTTAACAAAAACATGTGAGCACATTCTCCGTGGGCTGCCGACGACGTTAAAATGTACTTTTCTAATGAAATTGTTCGCCTACTTCGAGATCTTAAGATGCTTGAAACTTTTTCGACAAGTACTTGATTTTTACAGTACACGGTTTGAGCGATATTTAGAATTCTTCGTTCCTCCCGCGTTTGAGTAATTTGTATAATTTTATTGTAAGAAATACAAAGCTCTAATGCAAAACCCGTTACAGCGTTATGCACGGATTAATTTATAATATAATTCGGAACGCACTCTGAATAAACATTGAACATAATTTTCCTGTAATTTACACTCAATCCAGTTGCAAAAAATAACGCCCAATATTCGGGAGATCTGTAATGAATGCGAAATTAATGCAAAGTGGTTAGCAATAAATCTCCAGAGCTTTGGGGCAATAAAACAAAAAATGGGAATTACCAGTTTGATAAACAAAAACTTTGTTTGGCATGTGCCCCAGAGGTCACGCCTCAACTCTGCCCGGTCTACGTACTATAGACTGCGGAGTGAGGAGTGAGGACTGCGATCCTCTACCTTTATTTCAATTTATACTTTTTGCACGCTTCGGACACGTTCAATGTGGCTTGTTTATTTCAGTTAGTGCTCGCGCGCGATGCGTCGACTGTTAACAACGTTTCGGCACTGCTCCCCTCATTTTTAATGAATGCGTATTCGTTTCCTATTGTTCCGTTTAGACGGTTGTTCCATAGTTGTTATATTCAACTGTCATGTCGAATGATAAGGGTTCGTTATACTTTTTGGTATTGTTTTACAAGACTCTTTTGTGTAATAAATATTCGCCAATACATCACAATTAGAGCGAGGCTTGTCGGCTTGGATTTTAATATCGTATCAGAACGCAGCGGAATTAGAAGGAATAGCTTCTAATAGAACAATATTAACAGTTAAGCGAGTAATTGGAATCAACGGCTTGGGCGAAAACTGTAGCGGGGTATCACAGTACCGTATAGGTACGATGTTAATGATCGCTGCTTCGAGCTCCCCTCTAAAACGGTCCCTATAAAATTTTACGAAGACTACATTTTGTAAAATAAAGTAATACCGCCACGTCCCGTCCCTTCACACTTGAAATAACGACGGATTCTGCGTAGACTAGACATCGCTAGTTTTTGCGACCTCAAATTCTATTAACATTTACGAATTATACGATGAAAAAGTTTTCTCTTTTTCAGCCAGCGACGAGCTCGAGCATCATGTATAAAAGATAGTTTTACGTCTTTTTTCACCAGTCTTCAAGTTGATTCTGGCGCATAATGGAAACGATTTATTGTAATTATATTTTAATTACCGAAAAGAAGCCCACTACATTCGAATCCCTTCAAGACAAAATGTACCGGTGAGAATTCCTTAGTAGTAGAACCTTTTCGCTTTGAATAGAAACGATTTTTCAATATTTCGCGAAGCGCTTTTAAATATATTGTGTATAGGTACTTGTTTATAATAAGTACGCAGTATTCTAGGGCCATTTGCCCTGCCATAAACATGAATGGCGCCAAAACGTCTCTCTTATCTCGGGCATTTCTCGGAGGGCGGAAGCGGGGCCCTAAAGGCGCCGTGCCGTTCTTCAAGTGTGGTCCTAAAGGATCTCGAAATAAGGGCCGAGAGATCCCTTTGAGAAAGCACTACGTTCTCAGAGCAAATGGACTGTAAGAAGAAACTCGCAACCGATTGCGATATTGATTTTTATTTAAGCGATACTTCGTCTTACGCGCGCGCTAATCTTTATCTGAAAAGACGTTGCGTTATGCGGATAATTTCCTACATGCATGTACTATATAACGTAGTTATCGACATTAATTTGTACTATCGGAGACTACCAAAACATATTCTCTAATAACAACGGATGCCACACGTTGCTGTTGCTATGTAATACTAAGCTAATACTGCCAGTTATTGGACATAGTAATGGATAATATTCGTTCCCCTTTGTCCACGTAAGATGCAGTTAGGCCAAATCAAACAACTAACTCAGTATGTCAGTTGTTACGAAGTGCAGTTTCTAGGCGGTCCCACAGCACAAAGAAAAAAAAACTATGTTTACGAACGGTCCAATATACTTGTCCACCGAACGTCTTTCAACGTCATTGAGTAAGTTTTCCTGAGTGTACAATTGTGCAGAAATCTGGGGTAATTGGTCGTTATAATATGAACCCTTATTTTAGTCTGCGCCTTCATGTGGCTACATATTCATGGGCAAACTTGATGCGGCGGATAAGTCGGAGAATTCGTCACCAGTCCTACTGGAAGTTTGCCTCTCATGAATATTTATCGAATAATGCAGTTATAATACATGCCCGGCTTACTGTTTATATCGCATTTAATTACCTGTTCTCTAATTCCTCGGATCTCTACTTCGGGCTTCGGAATATTCGTGAGCGCAAGAAGCGTTTTATTATGAAAAGTTTTGCGTTAAGTAAACAGATTGAGATCGTTTTGTTTGCTTGGGTTAATTAGAACAATTAGAATTCTTGAAGAAATTCTAAATAATTACGCTAAGACTGTTATAACGTACAGATTTGATGAAGAATTTGTTGTGCCTTTTAGTTAGTACTTAAATCAATTATACTCTTTTGTAATGTTTTTTTTTTTCTGTGCTAGCGTACATAATGTTTGTAAAAAGAACTCAATAAGGATGTTCCTAGCTCGACCAGTACTGTAGAAATGTGTCTTGTTTTTTCAACTTATTTGTTGTGTAATTTTGTTTCGTTTGCTAGCGGATATAGGTGTAAAATTACAAAATGGGATGATTGTTTGTGAACAAACAGGCAGTGCCCGCTTAATAGAAGGGCCCACTGTAATAAAAACATCGCCTTATTACAGTTGGCTATATTCAGCCCTCGGCACAACACTGAAATTTAAATCTGGACATAAACCGATTTGTTTTTGTTGGCGCAATAAAAATAAAATCACATTTAACAGCATGCCGTTTTATGCTGAGCAGTTAAGTTTCATAAGTATATTTATACGTGTGTGTTTGGAGATAAATTGCATTTTCGCGCTTCATTTTATGCGGCCGATTTCTTTTATTGAGTTGCGAAAAAATATGCGAAAAATGAGATTATCGCAAAAAAAATATGTTTTAATATTTTCAGCCGTTTTATTTTTAAACTACATTGTCAGAAAACTTTTTCGATAAATAAGACCTTTTGTCTTTTAATTTTATTACGGTGACAAACAGAGCCGAGGAATAACGTTGTATCTACATACGTAATTGAAAATTAGGCGTTGTGGAAAATCTTTTATTCAAATAGTTCAGAGAAGGCAAGTATTTTAGGGACGCTTGATTGTTCAAGATGTGGTCTGAAAGTATTTTTCCATCCTTTTTATTAAGTAAAAGGAAATTGACTGGGGAGTTAGGTGGGTATACTTTTAGCTTTTCAGACGAAACTTTAATTTATAACTTAAAGTTGGTACCTCTAATAAAAGTTCGTTTAAAGATTGGTCCTTAGCTCCAAGGCTGCAATAGAGCCTTACGAATATTAAATTTACTCTTTATTCAGAAAAATAACTTAGTGATCTGTCTAGTGGTCGCTTGGGTTTGATTCCTGGGTTGGGTAAAGTGTTATTGGGTTTTTCTACCTGGAAATTTTAAATAGTAGTCCGGGGTC
>NDFZ01005479.1:505974-520041 GCA_002192655.3 Mamestra configurata | reverse complement strand
GGGGGGGGGGGGGGGGGGTCGGTTGATAGCAATAAACTTACACCTCATTACATAGGACTTAAACATAATAATATTTCCGATACCTTCACATCTGCTTCACCCCCAAGGACTACGGGCGTAATGTTATGAATAATATTATGAGTCCTGAAGATAGTCTGATATTCAGTATTTAACAGTTTTCGCACTAAACGTTTCTATACGTCTTTTATAATGCGCACAGTAAAGCAGTGGAACTCTGCCTGCGCGTTTGTGTTTCCCAACGCATACAACCCTAATCTCTTCAAAATTAGAGTGAACAGTCTTCTTCTGGGTAAGCTCGCTCCATCGTCGACTTTGTCTCTGTCATCTATGACCTAGACTAGAGTCAAGAGCAAACCCATATTAAATAAAAAATAAAAAAAAACTGTAACTGGTAGGCAGGCACCCACTTGATCCTGTTTGAATATTTTTTCATACCAATTCAGGCTGTTAATAAATTTCGTAATACATAACAGCCTTAGGGGATAATCCACATTTATTGTTTAATTTTTATTTCGTACACGTTCCGGGTTTACCGACCCCGGGAGGTGTTAAAGCTCTGAATGTCAGAAAAAAATGGTTTTATTTGAACATAATTTTATTTTGTTTGTCTGCGCATATTCGAGTTATATTCTGCCTAGATTTAATATTTAGTCATTAGGTTCAGAAAATAAAATATAAACAAGAGTTACTGGCAAAATGTGGGTTTGCTATATAAACGCCTTTGCCTAACCCTTTCGGGTATACAGGCCGATTTTTTTTGATTAATGATGAATTGAACTTTGTGAACTTTGTGTGAGTCTCACTTAACTGATGATTTATAGATAGATATCTATAAATCATCGAGATCATCATCAAGTGAGACCATAGAATATCAGAAAAACCAAACCATAAAATATGCCACCTAAACAGCTATTTATGGGTTAAAGGAAACTTCAATAATATTAGATTTGAAAAGCTCCTACAGACTGGTGCGACGCGACAATGCGACAAAGATAGAACAATGCTTGTTAGGTACAGAAAATATTTTTATTACTACAAAAACAATATTTTCTGTACCCGTACATCAATTTCTATTTCTATGAAATGGCGTTGTCTCATTACTGTCGAATTGTCACGTCGCGTCCGTCTGTTGGAGCCTCAATTCAGCTTCAACTATTAACCTATAAATAAATGCCAAGGGCAGACTATATGCAATGTCAATAAAGGTAACAAACCCGTTTAATTTTCCTTCGTTTATTTTCACAGACTTTAATTACCTTTACTTGTTACAGTCATATTAATTGGACATTTTAGATTTGAATTCTATAAGCATGTAGGTGTAGTCTAATGAGATTATATTACGAATGATATCTTCTGATATCATTTATTGAAATTACAAATACCTTCTCCATTATACAGAATGTTCCAGAAGTGCGTAGTCACTTATACAACGTGTAACAGAATAAACGCAAAACCTCTTAAGGGGTCATGGTACTCATCACTATGATCAACTTTTACGATGGGACCAACCACGAAAACGCGAAAAAAAAATCAGCTGTTCAGTACATTTTGTCGAGTTATGCTCACAGAAATGTATGGTGAGTCGATTTTTTTTTCACGATTTCAGTTTTGGTCCCATAGTAAAAGTTTTTCATAAAACAAATAGCTTTTTACAGCATTTACTTTATTTCAATCACAGATTTGATGTCACCAGCTGCATCAGAACGCTTGAAAGATATTTGTTCGGAACTTTTTGGTCATTTTTGGGGTTCCGAACATCCGTAAGAAACGGAGACCTTATAGGATCACTCGGACGTCTGTCTTTTCGTCTGTCACAGCCAATTTTCTCCCATTTGTACCGTGTGACATATAAAATAAAAGGGCTTATTGTAAGGGTTTTATTATTTTTTCCAAAATTTTAAAATAAATAGTTTTGAAGTTTTTCAAGAAATTACTTGGTCATAAACAAACTACGGAGCCTAAGTTTTGAAATAAAAAATGCAGATGATGTTCTTTACCTATAGATTACAGGAAAACCTATGAGAAGTCTATAGAATTAGTAACATGTTGCAAAAATGAAATTCGTTCGGAACCCTTTGCACGCGAGTCCGACTCGCACTTGGCCAGTTTTTTGAAGTCGAATTTTTTGAAGAAGGCTTATATTTTTGTTTTAATATTTTTTCCTTAATGAATATCGGCTACCAAATATTACCCTTTAATATTACCACGCACTTCTGGAACACCCTGTAGAATGGAGTATTAATTTACTATAAATTACTTGAAATTATACTATGAAGATGTAACAATGATGAGCGAGCGTTTTCAACTTTTCCGTCTGAAAATCCTATCCGATCGTATTAATAGGTTATTAATTAAATGTAACATTCTGTATGTTTGTTAACCCTTTCACAGGCATTAAAATTTGGAAATCGTAAAAAGGCATTATGGGTTGGACACGAAATTTCAGGGCTTTTAAATCTCATTTGAGTATTTAATTAATGATTGATGAATCTTTCAGCAGTCATTTAAAAACAATAGAATACCTAATGGAACGTAACTATCGATTTATGAACTGTTATGGTGGTAAAACGTATTCCTCTTGCCTTAGGGTTATTGAATTAATTCATACTTAAGAGACACGTAGATTTTGACCTTGATTAGAACATTAAGATGCTGTTTTTATCCCGAAAGTACCTTCAAGGACAAATTGCATTCACAAATATAATTTAGTGTACACCACAAATAGTCACACATAAATTTAATTGGAGAACAATGGCGACAATAATTGATTTATTTTGCACACAGGTCCAGAAACCGTCACAGTATTTGGAAAAAAATAATAAAGAATCTTTTCTTTCTAAAACGCCTACAAAGACCCACAAAGTTCACAAATTATATACCTCATAAAGGTAGCAGAAACCAAAAAAAACCGTAAGTGTTTTATCTGTTTGTCTACTTCATTAATGAAGCGACAATTGCCAAACGCCAGCATTAACTCGTGATCAAAGGCTTGTGGATTGAAATCCGACCGCTGAATAACTGCGGTAGACCTCTTTTTAACCCGAGCTAATTTACCTCTGAGAGGGAGATACGGCGAAGGGTAGCTGTGTTACATATTAATGTTTGGATAAATACTGCGATTGAAAGGGATGATTAAGGTAATTATTGTTTTTATTATAACGATTGAGTGGACGTAAATGTTTGGTTTTATCTGAAATTTATTTTTAACTAGTGAAAAGGCGGATTTATTATACAATTTTAATCAGCCCATCCTAAGTCGACGCTCATGTTTGTATGAGCGTCGACTTAGGATGCGTGGCAGGTCAAACATAAAAGAAAGCAAAACGGGAAATAACTATTTATATAAAACACAAGAAAACATGCATAATTATATCAATGAATTGGTAAATATATAAATGGAAAAAACATTGTCATGTGAATTAAAATAACGTTGAGGGTGAAAAGGTAAATTATATTTAAAAGTATGTTTTTTTTTTGCAGGGTTTATTATTGCATACCTCAATAGTGTCTTAGATTGATATTTATTGTCTAAAAAAAATTATGGTGATTAAAACGCCTCCCCGTGTATCCTCCCGCATGCATTTCACGTAAACTCAAATATTAGCCCCTACCGTAATAGGATTTTTATGGCTTGGGTATATTGCAACCATTTTAAATATCCACATAATGATTATTAATTTACGGGAGTCAGGGACGCTGGCGCAGTAACTTACAATTATTCCTGCTTAGAGGGGACATCACACCGTTAATCAAATAAATTAAATACACACAAAACACGGAAATGGAATACAAACACCCTGTTTATTGGGTGTGTAATGAGTATGTAAAATTCAGCGCGACACTTTGAACCGAACATACACTTGCGAAAATTTCCTTCTACCCCTGGGCCTTATAAATATTAATATTTCCTATCTCAGCTGTTAATTACCCAGACAACTACGGATGAACCCCCTGTATTCATTAGCCGACCTAATTAGTACAGAAAACGACTTGCGAGGGAAGTACGAATTCTTTGTCAACCATATTGAATACAGCATCATCATGTTGCCTTTGCTAACTAAAAGAAAATTTGCGCTCCTAGCTCGTTTGTATGTTTTTTTAGTGTAACAAAGAAAGGAGAATTATATTATATACCGCTGCAATTTTTGCAACGAGTTTGTGAGGGAGGATGTTTTTAATTTGTGGCTGATTTTCAAATTGTCCTGTACTTGTGGTTCTTTTTAGAGTCAGGTTTTAATTTGTCCGGTAAAACGCTGCAGAAAATGTCGATGTTAAATTGCAGGATCAAGCGGGGTTTTTTGTATTTTCTTCTTAAACTGGGTATACATTTTCCGAAGTCTTCGCTATGCTTTACTTTGTGCTCATTAGCAGTGTCTCGTCTTGTGTAATTGGATGCTGCTGAGCATCTCCTGTGTCCCGAGGCGACTAAGCACGCAAAGGGAATTGCATATATTCTGAAATTATCTGGGAAACATACTGCCTATACCTATAATAAACTATTCTTGTACGACTTCACATGGGTAAACTTTGTTCTAATTTTAGCAATTAGCACCATGAAATTCGACGAAGATAGAATTTATAAATTACTGCAAGAAAGAATTGCTGGGATTTTTTTCAATCTGGTCTTCTTGGAAGTCTTAAATCATATTTACGTTTGGCTCATGATTAGCGTACTGCGGGTGTAGGTAATAAAAGTTAACCTCTGTCTCACCCTTGCCTTACTGGCAAAGGGATTCCTCATAGGAAGACTTGTAATGAAACCCTATAGAACCAAAAATATTCAATCAATCCAGTTTTCAGGATGACAAAATCGAATGTAAGAACTGTAATTACAGCTGATTACTGAAAAAAAATAATGTCTCCTGATTAGAGGGAAAATAACTGTTTCAGACCGAAAGAGCGACAGTCAAAATGCTGCAATTTAAATATTTGGTTAGAATATCTTTTCCTACTCTCTATTCAAATTTTAATATTTAGTATCTATCTATAATAATGCAAGTCTTTGAAATATTTTTATTTCAATATTTGTTAATCGACCACGTCTCAACAGCTGAACAGATTTGGATGAAATTTAGAATGCGGGAAGACCATGACACGAATTAGGACGTAGGTAGGATTTTATCATCCCTTGGTATAATCTTCGTTTCCTCGAAGCTTGGCCGGGTGAAGTTGCTAAATAAGGATGGATTCTACATATACAAAATAAGTTAAGGCCTCTTCAGATCTATTAAAATTTATGGCTATCGCTACACAGAGCGGTAGCGACAGCCGAGTGCGAATGTGGTAATCCCGCTGTTCAAAGTTAAGCTAATATGGCTGTTCCTATGGGTAGCGCAACTTTCTTTAGCAAAACTATTTAAAGCGCCGCCGCCGCCTTGTCGGAATCTGTGTCGCAAAGCAAAAGAAAAGATATCGTTTATCTGGGTAGTATGGCGATATTGGGTTTGTCCGTTTTGTTCGAATCGCAAAAAACTCGGTTAAACGCGTTTCGCGCGAAACCGAGCAAAATTTATCGGTACCACTGGGTGTAGCGAATACCGTCTGAACAAGCCTTCAAGATAGTTAAATAATATAAATGTACCTTTAATATCCGAGGATAACATTCAACTCTCGTGGATGTGCAAGAAAACTCCAATTTTCCCATTTTCAATTAAGATTTTCTGGAATCATTCTGAAGTCAGTCAGCCCGAGCTTTCAGTTATTATTACAGAAAACTTTTATATTTGTAATAAGTAATTATTGCGGACTCTCACCGTCTTTACATACCCACATTATATAATACTTTATTTTTATTTTATTCATCTACATACAGTTAGGGAAATTATATGTTCATCAGCATATTAAAACATAACGTGAAATTTCGAGTGATAAATATATTTAAATCAGTTGAAAATGACACGTGTATTTGCGTGCCTTTGTGATTTCCAATTTCGTATAAATGAAATGTAGTTGTATATTTTTTAAATTAATTACTATTTAATGTTAAAAATGCGAAAACCTGTTTACTAATCAATCACTCCTCTACAGCTGAAAGGATTTGGGTGATACTTGTAACACTTTCAGGTTTACCATGGTATGTATTAGGACATGGGGTTACATTCTGCTTTCAATCGGGTTGATTTCTAAAATATTCTGTTTGAACCCATCAGTTTAGATTATAAAAAAAAATGGACTTTTAATTTGGTCCCGTAAACAAAAAAATTGAGACGACACGATACATACGCTGTTTCGCGCGATTTTTCAGTTTCCACGATTAGGTGCACTTTTTACCTAGAAGTGACGTCACAAACTACCATTCCTGAACTTTGATACGTTTTACCTTAGTAATTTTTATCGATATGAATAGATAAGTACTTGATAATAATTATTATATACATGACATATCAATTTTAAATATTATATTAATTATAATATTAAATATATAATATTTTTTTAATACAGAAACAAAAAAAATATTTTCGACTTTCATAGCATATAGCCTCTGGCAAAATCCAATGTACTGTAACTATACTCGGTGTCAAATGTCACACAGTAAAACATGTGTGTCATATAAGGTATACATATTCAATTCAATTCAAATCTTTATTGCAATCACATGTGTTTAACAGGATCCTAAATTATACATAGTTTTACAGCCCACATGGTCACATGTCGGACACAGCAATTTAATATAATAGTGGCTTTATTACAAATTAAATACAAATGATATAAAAATAAAACTGAACAAAGTAAGATATATATGGGTATAAAATGTCACGGTAATGTCAAATCAATTAAAATGAAATGGTCATGTTAACATAAATTAAATATTAAAATGTGTCTATTATAATATTAAAATGTCTGTAAATCTCTTCAGAGTCAAAAGGTTTTACGTTAAAAAAATCATTCATTGTATAATAGCATTTATCGACAAGTAGGTTTTTTAGGCGTTTGATAAATATTTTATCATTTTCTTCGTTTTAGACATCGTTCGGTAGTTTATTGTATATTTTTTAATGTTACGTGAGGACTCGTAATGATTAATTTTAACCTCAATTGAGGTATGTCTAGCGTGTGCTCAAATCTTAAAGCGTGGTCAATTATTTTTTGATAAAATTTGGATTCTGTCTAACAAATTTACAGTTTTGTAAAATTTTAAATTGAAATTAGAGTTACAATTTCTAGTTTCCTGAAATGAGGTCGATAACTTTCTTCATTATCAATTAACTAAAATTCTGATACATTGTTTTTGTAGGATAAATACATCGTTGATGTCTGTCTACACTATTTACCCAGAGGAATACGCCATACGTAAGCCATGCATAAGCGTATGCATAGTAGGTGGATAGTGCAGTTTTCAAATCAGTTGTCTTTTTTAGCTCACGTAATGCATAAACGAAGCTAGATAGTTTTGATTTGATTTTCTGAATGTGTGCTTTCCACGTCATGGGAATATCGAAATCTAGACCTAGCAAAGTAAAAGTGTCAACACATTCTAATTTTTACCGTCAAACGTAATATTAATAGATAAGGGATTTTTTTGGCGAGGCCATAATTACATTATTTTGGTTTTTGAAAAGTTTATTTCATAATTTAATATATCATCCAATTTTGTAGATCAAGCATTTTATTGTTAAGATTAATATTTAAATGTTGAGAGTCAATGCAGGAAGTAATTAAAGAAATGTCATCCGCAAACAGTGCGCACGAATCCGTCATAATTTAAGGGAGTTCGTAGATGTAAATCAGGAACAATAAACATCCGACGACACTACCTTGTGGGATAGAATGTCCAATCCAAAGACCATCCGGACGTATTAGTTTAAGCTCCCCTGTTTGTTGATCCAAATATTCAATATCTTACGAATTGTTCTCGATTTTGTAGGTAATATGCGAACCATTTATGTGATATTCCTCTTATGCCGGATATCGTATAGTTTGTCGAGTAATATTTTGTACAGAACTTTATCATAAATGCCGTGGTCATGTCAAGCAAAATCTTTTTTATTATTTAAAACATTGAGAATTGCTTGCGTAATTTTTTATGTAGCAAAATCCGTGGAGCGTTTTTCCAAAAAAACTTTAAACTTTTCACAAAAGTTATAAACGCGTTGATGATGTGGGTTATTTTTCTTGTGTATTGGTTTAACTATAGTTTTTTAAAGCATCTGGGAACACGCCTTCAGAAAGTGACTCGTTCAATGATTTTGCATCTGTTGGACAAACAATGCAGATTGACATAGAGAACTGATGCAAAAAAAATAGTGAACGAGTTTGAAACTTGTTTTGGGTCTGTTGGGGTATGTTAGCATGGATTCCTTTTTGTCTTGCCAAACGTAGGTGTTCTTGTAATGCTTTTTTTTGGCAAAGTGCAGTCTCATTTAAGTACTCGGAAATAAAAAGTTGTATGTTTGAAGTAGGATGCGATGTCTAACACATATTTCGTCATACGTTTGCTTATCAGCTCAATAATAATGCCTAGAGTAATATTAGAACAGTCAGGGCATCGCTAGGATCTTTGGAGTTCAAAATTGTGCTCCAAAAAATACGCAGATGTCATATTAAGGCACGCATAGTGGTATTTACTTGAACACCCTGTGTATTTCTGAGTCTCTCCAGCATGTTGTATTTTCTGACAGCAAGCCGGGCAGTTCATAAAGTAAATCTAAGTTGTATTTTTTCTGATCAAAATGATAATGCGTGAAATGAAAACGTCTTAAAAGGTCGGTATCCAACTCCAGAGATTTATAGTTTTTGAGTTTCTGAACGACGATATTTATGTCAAAGTTCCGGGCTAGTTTTTGGATGGTCAATTCATTAGTCAATAACTGCACAGTTTAAATATATAACTGATTCTTTTAAAACAATATGTTCTGTCTTAGTATTATTCCAGGTTGTTGTTAATGATAGCTTTTGTTGATGAAAGTCACTTTAATGTTATGTGTGTTGATATTGTTTACTAATCTTCATGTTTCTTTCTTTCGGCACCAACAGTCACGACTCACGACATCAGTTCTAAGAGTCACATTTATCTAAATTCACTATTAATCACCAACTTAACACTTCCCCTCGTCATTTATCGTAAGCTTAGCGTAATTATATATGTTATAGATTCACTCGTGAAGAATAACAATAAAATGATGTACAGAAACATACTTAATCCGTCTGCCAATCAAGTTGATTACAGCGATATCCTCGGTGACCGTTCATTGTTTCCGGCCTTCGCAGGATAATGTTCCACACCGGATGTTAACTGACTGGTATCATGACACCGACGTTTTGTTATCTGTACTTCTATTTATAATAATAACAAATTTTGAAACTGATGCCGAGGAGTAAGGGTGATGCCATGAGGAAAGTCTTGAGATGGATGTGGATGGCTGTTAGAGGAGAGAAATACCAAAAAAAATATTGAGGGACTGTGTGGAAGGTATGTTTAAAGAGGGGGTGCCCAATGAGATGAGAACTTAGGCATCCGTTGCCACTCATGAAGACGTCAATTAATTCCAAAAGTCATGATTGACGATTGATGGTGAGTAATGGAATTCAATGGAAATTACCGTAAACTTCAAATAATCTTAAATATGGCAACGATATATTACTGGCTGATATACGGGAGTCGAAAAATGACAAGGACCTATTTTATAAACACATATATTATAAAATGGACCTATGCACTTAAAAATCGTGACTAATCCAATATCCAGATTTTTGTCAATCAATTTCATGCAAACACAGTCACTGCATGAGACGATAGGTTATCGGTCAATCACAGCCTTGACTGTGGTTAAACTACCAGCAAAACTAACCGTATAATGGGCGCCTAATAGAAAAGTATAAAAACTGAAAACATAATGCACCGAACTCAAATGAAGTGGAACAAGGGTAAGAGAAAGACGGTAAGAGGTATCTTGATTTTTGATTAGGCTTATCATTGTTAGTATACGTATACTTGTCTAATATTGTCAATAAAAATACGTTTATATCGAAACAGTCGTCAATTCTAAAACTACTTTCAAGGCTATCTATATTACGCGTTCTATGAAAGTAATTAAAAGTACAAAAATAATCGATTTACAAAACCAACATGGCGCTTCATGAATATCATAATGAACGTAACAAAACAGAAAAATGTGTTAACATTGTTTTAGACGAGCGCCGTCTGTGCTGTGACGTCATGAATACAGGGTGTGTGCATAACGATGAATGGTGTTACAAGCCACGTTGAGATAAAAATGGCGGTTTACTGTGCAGTTTTATGCATGCTTTTGGTGTACTTTTTAATGGAGTTTTTATTTCCGATGATTAGTTGACAAAATAATGAAAATTTTACACTTGAATCAAGTTTTGAAATAACTTCTTTTTCCTAGTATTCTACTATTCAAACAATGACAGGAAGGTACGTTATTAAAGAGTTAGATTATTTTGTTTAATACATCTAAATAAGTAAACCAGCTTTAAATTTGTATCTTCCTTCCAATTATATTTTAAACTAACGAATCAGAGCTATAATCTAGCCGAACGTATTAAATACATCCTTTATGAGGCCAATAACAGATGAATCTAGAATGTAAATCATTTACGTTCGCATTGCTGAAAATTATTCCGATGACCTATTTGAGGAATACAGCAATATTGATGAAAATATTTAGAGCGTCAAACAGCGCCCGTCCTTATCAGATCTTAAGGAATTTTCCATTCAATAAGTCATGACATGAGGGGGCGGGTAACATATTCGACTCAAGTAATCTGCCATTAGGCCAAAAAGCTCTCTTCGCTTATCTGCGACATCTGGACCATGTTTATATTTTGAGGGTCTCCGACAACCTCTATAACGACTCGGCGCTTATCGTCGTTCGCCTGTCTAGGTAATCTCCCATACTCCACGGAGCAAATTGTGCCCTACTGCCCAGGGAAGAAACGCCACACTGTATTGAAACCCTTTGTGTAAGTACCTGTTCAGATCACCAACCCTGACATCGAAAATCAAATCTCAATTCTACAACATAGAGCACATTTTTCCAACAAAACCCTTTTTTTGCTCATCTGCGTATCTTGTGTACCGAAAGCGACTTTATTATTGACGCGGTTGAGAGTGTTTTTGTTTGTGTAACGTCTATAGGTAAATAGAAACATGTCAAACATACTCATGTTTAATGTCAGATCTGTCGGTAGAATTTAGAATTTGACCCCTTCAGTAATGACTCTGTGAATTTTCTTCCGCTGCACTCAAAGTATTAAATTAGGTGGGTATCTTTATGGTTGGGCATATAAAAGTGTGATCATACGGTTAATGTTTTAATCCGATAAAATTATCTAAGTATGCATAGTAAAAGCTTTTTTAAAGATAGCTTCTGAAATATGAAATCTACGTTGGTATTTACACCTTTTTAATTACTCCAAACAAACAAAATGCTGCATGAATCGTGATAGAAAAATTTTGCAATAAAATTCTTTGGTAATATTAATTTTTTGTGTCCATTATCGTAAAAGAGTAGGATTTCATTGAACTAGGACGTACCTAAATAATTTGCAACACATAAGGTTTATTTTCTGTTTTATTTTTACATTTTTCAGTAGTTCATCAAAAGTTTCACAAAAAATGTGTTAATAACACAAACTATTGAATCATGTAACTCATGCGGCTGTTTTATAAAAACTTTTTGTTCATAGTTTTTAAAACCTAAATGAGAATCCGCTAATCAGTTTTAATTTGAACTAAGCATACGGTATGACTTTTTTTCTAAATAAGCCTGCAAACTTTCAAACAGAGAGTTCATTATTAAAAGTCCAAGTTTATTTCAGCTAAGACAAGCTGCGGTTAATCGCAGCTATTTGTTATCTAGTGCTGGCATAGAACGGCTACATTTTCAAGCGAAAAAACCATCAAGTTTGCAAAAAGAAAACAAATACGGAATGCATTAGCGATTTTGTTCAGTGTTCTGTGCCTACTTTTTAGTTCTGTTGCGTTTCTTTATCACGACAATTTATTGCAACTCAGTTTTATAAATGTTACTTAAATCGTGCTAACATAATTAGTACCTAGTCGTGTCACTTGCGTAGAAAGTTAGTTAGTGGCTAAATATTTTTTGCCGCACGGGTCGATCTTTGAGGTTAAGCAACAATTATCGAGGTCGGTAAGTGGATGGGGGACCATTCATTACTGGTCAGTCTCGCCGTGCTCCAAAAAGCAAGTATAAACATAGGTGTCATTTGGACAACTTTGGAAGCCGTTACGAGCCACACAACCAGTCTGAACAAGGTGTGTGTTACTCAGTAACTGGGTTATTGAGGCGAGATAGGCAATCGCTCCAAGGAAAATACTGGTACTTAGCTGTATTCAGCTAGGCTGGAAACTGAACCCAAAATAGTTGGGATAGGGCTGTGACCAATTGGTATCCTACCCCATAGATCCCATAGTATCCTATCTTACTAATATATTATAAAGGGCAGATTGTATGATTTTCAATCACGCTTCAATGGGAAAACGGATTTTTATTAAATTGACACACAAGTAGGCCATAATTATCCTGAATAATGACGTTTTAATAATCCTGGCAGGACGCTTCCTTTTACATCCTTTACGCGGGCAAAATCGCTTGAAAAACCAAGTAAATAATAAAAAGTGACATACCTGTGGTCGATTTTATTTGGAGATATCATCGTTCTGATAAACTTTCGTGTTCCATTTTTCCCGAAAAGCCGGAAAAGATTTCCGCGAAAAGAGGAAATATTGAATTAATAGCAAATACGAAATACGAGTAAATACCTTTGTAAGAGACATGGTTGGAAAAAGAGTAAGAATGCAAATAAATACAGCACGTTGCTTGATGTATTTTATTCATACTTCTGCTGAAAAACCACTGGGAATGGCACATATAAAGATATGATATATGTAAGTTATAAATGGAAACAAAGAATTTTTTTTATTTGGTACTCGCACAAGACAAACAAACCAGTAAAATAAAATTAATAACTAAACAGTATAATAAAATAATTATCTGTGCGAGGCCAAACAATAAATCTGTTACGAATTATATTCAGTCATTAAGTCAACAGTATTCACAGAAAATTAATAAATACTTCTTCATGATTCTGACCTCCTGCTTGTTTCTTAGACTTTACTGCTCATGATTTTCTAGGTAAGTTGTGTTCCATTTCCATAAGTTGTCCATGCCAATTTACTATTAGCATATCCAGAGGCAAAAATTGGCACTATTGCAAGTTTTTTCTTCATTCGTAATTTCTGTATTTTGTTCTTTTCTTTTCTTTAGAAAACAGTTTGTAATGTTTTTAAGTGCAGATGAGTGTAGCTCGCGCGCTTTAATTTTTTAAAGTACAGTAGGGGATTTTATTTGTTTCATATTATTTTGCTAGATTAAAAAATTTGGGTGTACAACTACGCTTATGGAAAAATCAAAGTTTTTGATGTCATGTAAAGTTTTTTTTTTTTCTGAATAGGAAATCATCAAATGACTTCTTCCGCTCTGGGTGAAGCGGATGGGCGAGTCAGACTCTTACTGACCCAAACCCATCCGTGTTCCTTCTAAAGCCCTTTGCTTTCCAGGGCCGCAGTGACTCTTTCGAACAAATTCAGCAACCCAGGCAGGCTCTGATCCTAGCGGGCCCCGTCTTCTATGCTGACATCTCTTTGAGGCGCGCGTGAAACAACGCACCATCGACCCGGGCCTGGTGGTGATCGGACAGCGAGCCACCCTACGCTCGCCGTCCGCAGGCCCGCGCCTCCGCGCCTCCGCGCCCCCGGGAGTCGCCCTGCGACTCCCGACGCCCGGGGCGTCTTCTCCTGTAGCGGCGTTTGGGGCGAAGGCCTTGACTTTCCCTCGCGCAGCCCGCCTCCAACTTCGCTAGCATTACTGCTTCGCAGGAGGTGACCGCATCCCAAGCCTCCTCGCTCCGGACATGGATTTAACAAGGGCCGGACGCGAGAGGCCACCGCCGCCGATCGCCTCGACGAGGACACGGCGGTGGTTCACCCCAGCGAAGCGCCTTCACGCGCTACGCGTAAACGTGCGCGAGGGTTCTCGCCAGATCCCATGGCGGGAATAC
>NDFZ01005479.1:446127-505868 GCA_002192655.3 Mamestra configurata | reverse complement strand
GACTGTGCGGTATTCCCGCGCCAGCCGGATGGCCATGATCCTTTGGGACGTATTCAGCGCCCACACAATAAGGCCCCATAAAGGGCCATGGACTGCACGATCCCCGCATAGAGCCGGTAGAAGGCTATTGTCAAGGTCTAGTTACCTTGACAATTATGATTATGCCTATAATTGGCAATACAAGGTTCAAACCAGTCACGAAAAATTAATTATGAACTCTACACAGACAAAATATAAAGCTCTTTGACAAGTTTGACTTTCAATTAGAATTGATTAGTTGAGAAGTTTATTTGCTATTAAAACAGACCTTGATTGTTCAAGCAGGTTTTGTACAAACAATCATTTTTAAAACGGTTTAATAGAAATTCTTTCCTAGAAGTTAATCTAGAATTTATTGAGTTGTGGCTGACTGACGAGACGACTGTTTCTGGGCAAAAAGTTGGCGAGTATTTTTTTTCCCAAGGGAATTTTTCAAAGAATGGTCTTGATTCCCAAAACGCTTTCCTACAAGATTTGAAAAAGAACAGTTAGTTACCTTTACTTTTATCAGACTTGATAATGTGTATTGGTAAGTTCTTCTTGCTTTCAACCGATCTAGAAAGGCTTAAGTAAGTACTAATGAGAATGTAACAGCTTATTAGTGTTTGTCAACAGCTTTCTCATTAGATATGCAGAAAGGAAAGTTTATAGAAGAGCACTATATTTTCCACTAATTCTGTTAGTATCCGTATATTGGGTTCCGATAGTATAAGTATGTATGTTGCTTTTTTATGTAGCAAGGCTATAATAATTAAGAAAATATGCTGATCTTCGATTTTAATATAAACTATCGTTATAAAGAGGAAACATTTTAATCCTACCCTCTATAGTGATCTCTCTATCACTCAAAGGTCTGCTGGGAGAAAACTCAACTTTGAGTTAAGCTCGCCTTTGTACGTGAACTTTTTTACTGTAATAGTTATTTATGAAACTAGTGTGGTAAGTTGTTTTTTACAAACGAGTTGACGAATGTAGACTTCCCATAGTCACAATTATGTAAAAACCAATTTCCGCACGTGTGCCATTCAACGTTTTTCATCACATTTGCCAGAAAACAGTACATGATAGGGAATGAAACAAATTTTTAGTTTTTAAGTCGGAAAGTCGCAACAATCTTTGACGTTCCTTATATGAAAATAGCGCGATTTTTCAAATGGCGCCATGTGCGCGTGGTGAAAATTAGGATTACATCTTTCGCCTCATGTTCTCTTTAGTATTAAAATGAGACAAACGTATTGAGCAAATGCGCTTCCAAGGAGGTTCGATCATTTAGTTTATTTATTCTAGTAATGTGAAACTCCTTGGTGGAATTCTTATAATTTTAAATGGCGATTAAAGAATACACACGTAAAGAATACGCACGGCGCTATACAACGAAGAGTTTTTAATGAAAACATTTTGTAAATGTGTTGAAAAATATATAATTTGGTAAGTATGCATGCATGCATAAAAAAAATTGTATAACTAGCTTTTCTATAAGGACATGTAAATTATTTATAAAAGGTTAGGTTAATTATAGATAGTTATATACATCCGTTACGCAGGCTACATACACTGGCAATAATTTTGATTAAAAGCAGCATTGTGCTACGTTTTCTAATGTTGGCAAGGAAGCTACCATCACATAAATATTAAACAATTTAATAAATATTTGAACTAATCACAGTATAGATACAACTCTGCCGAACACAAACTATTAAAAAAAAACAGGAAAATGGAGGAATATAATTTACATACTTAGTCTGATCATTGTCGTCAATAAATAGCTGCATCGTCAGAAAAATTGATGATGGTAGAAAAAAAAATTTGTCATATGCGAGTTGGACTCACACACTAACTCTAAATCTCTCTAAAATCACTTCTTGTACTCCCACTAATTTTTACCTTAATTCAGTATTTATATGTTGTTGTTCCAGCACGATAGAAATACACACTGAAAATCTCAACTGCCTACCTGTTATAGTTCATGAGATATAGCCCGCTGACAGACTGACGGACGGGCAGCGGAGGCATAGTTTTACGGTTTCTCAAATAAATATGTTATTTTATCGACCCTTGAAACCAAGCGCAGCAAATGCTTAGCGGCAGAATTTACCCCAATGTGCTTTAAACCAGGAAATTCTGCTACTAACCAAGTTATTTCGGCTAAAACATCAGTTGTTTAGACAGCTGCTGTATCCCCTAAATACTGATAACCGACCACGCGATCATCTCACCCTGTCAAGTGACTATATGCATGTATTATCCCGAAAGATCGTCGCTTATCGCAGAACCCATGCTCTATAGAGGCGCTCAATATGGAAGTGTATGGGAGGTACGCTAGGGGTATGTACGTACCCATGGGTAAACACAGTGTGTTGTGTTTACCCATGGGTACAGGTAGGTAGTTTACGTATATGATTTTTTCACTGCCTCATTGGTCTCATAGTTGCAAGTGCGACTGCTGAAGTCCCAGGTTAAATTCCAAGGTCGGGGAAAAGTGTTAATGGGTTTTTCGATTAGGAAATTCTCAGTAGCACTCCGGAGTTTGCAAGTTGGTGGTGTGACATCCCCGTACCTTGCAAAACTCGTCTCCCGTCGTGTCTGAATGTCGTCCCATCGGAATATGAGTATGAGAATAACGACACAGACAGTGCACTTGTGTTTGCGCACACACTTGTGCACTATAATTATATATTATAGTGCAGACGTTGAGATTGACCCTTGAAGCTCTAAAAAAACTAAAGCTTCTAAGTCAAGGCAATAATTAACTGTAGTCATATTTTGGTATTCGAAAATAAATCAAAACCTATAGGGTACTACAGGGTCTTCCAAAGTCGTTATGCTGTAGTTTTGTCACGTGAAAAATATTTTCTTTGCTAATTCACTGTGACGTACTAACTGTTTTAACTGCAAATTTAAGTTTGTCGTTTAATCCTACTTTTCATTCCCGTAATTGACGAATTATCTACATACGACTTTGTACGAAACTCACGCGGGTCAGAGTTGCACTTGTTCGGTGTGTTTTTCTTAGTTACTAGACTGGAATCTTAGGCTTACTCTCACAGATTACCTTACAGTGACACATCTTCTAGCTAACATCCCCGTGCAAACAGAATACATCTTAGTGTCCAGCACTGGACTGGTCCTTTCTAAGAAACTCCTAACATCCTAGACTGGATGACAACTTCCACACTTTAGACTTAGCCCCCCAATCTCATCGTCCCTAACATTGCCAAGACCTTCCGTATTCCATATGTACAAAGGTTCTTGATACCCCTTTAGGAGGGAACAGGGATCCTTAATCTCACTTTATGCGGTGTCAGTCAACGGGTCGGTAACTCATGTTTAACATGGCAGGTGGCGTTACTGTCGTTTCTCTGAGCATTACACCTTGTATATTTCATATAAATAAATACGTTCTTCCCCACTATCCAATTTGTGATAGTTATATTAGATTCTTTATGGTTATTTAAAATAAATCCTACATTGAAATATTGTAAAACTAATTATACCTACTCGAGGCGTCACATCGCTTCCATAAATTGTGCAACCACGCATTTTCAAATAAAAAAAAACTATGAGTCTCAGCGTGTATAGCCCAGCTTTATATCAGACTAAAAAAAATCGTATTCGAATCAGTACTGTATTTCCATAGTTTTTACAAACAAGTATTTTTAACTCTACTTTAACTTGCTTTAATAAAATCTACTTAAAATACATTTTTTTTTGTTCAAATACATAGAAAGTACATAGACTTGATGACATGTAATTGCGGCCACCACTCAATCTCGAATATGTGACAAAATAAATTGATCCGTAATTGAACCCACAATATTATTGTACCCTTCTATCAGTGGCTTCACTAAAGGATGCCCATTCTCCTCTATAGAGTAAGTAATTCAATTAACTTCCTATTAAGGGGAGAGTCGGCATCGTTTGTCGAACTCCCAAGTTTTTGTGTGGCTCTGGTTTGTGTGATTACACACTGTGCCATTTATATCGTCCCACAACAGCGGAAAACCGTAATGTATCCAATATAATGTATCTTTTAAGGCTCAAAAAAGTTTTGTGGCAATGAAATGAAGTCTTAAACTGTATCAAGGAACTTTACTAGAGGTTTCTAGAAATATAATAGAGCACAAACAAAACATTTTTGCAAACCGCCATCTTTAGGGATTGAGTAGATGTGGTATGGAAGGTCGTCATTTTTGCTGACGAAACATTCCAGCCCTTAAAATATCGAAAAGGGAGATTACAGTATTAGATTATTCCTTTATTAATTTCTACAAGTTATTTTACAAAAAGAAATACTAAAAAGAAACCATTCAATACCTACTTAAACTGAGTCGACAAAGACGATAAAATGGCACGACGTATTGTTGGGGAGAAACCACATCACATAATAATTATGGGATGTTTTTCTTTTGTAAGAAACAGTGACCATGTGGCCATGTGATTTGTTTGTTCGTCTGTGACATTAGAGATTAGAAACGCCTCCTTTTGTTGTCGTACGACTGTCTTTTATATGAGTGCGTGACTTTATTAATGATCTTACAGAATAGGGTATTCGAATAATATCAAGTTGTAGATCTACCTACATGAATGAATAGGTATTTATTTGAAAGATTTTACTAAAATAGTACTAAGTACTTCTTCTATCCTTGTCACTGAGAACGTTGCGTCGTTAGTACTAGATAGCACAAATTCACTATGACGTGGCTTGCGAGGGACGTCACAAGCAATTAGTGATGTCTCTGTCTTTAGTTAACGTTTTGAGAAATGTTATAAAATTATCAAGTCAAATACCCAATCGTAGAGAATCGTTTGAATCGAGGAAGTCCAGTAGCGGTAAGCGCAACTGTTCAGAAAGGACTTCTGAGTTCATTCCCCATTTCTCAGAAATGAGAAATGTTATTGAACCTTCCCTATGGCATTTTCCAATAGCAGACCTGTGACTGGATCTGTTACATGAGAACTTGTCGGAATTTAAGCGTAGACACTAAGCACGGTATACAGCTCTGGCGACCCCATCGTAAAGCAAATCCGTGACGTTGTATTAGAAACTTTAGTAGAAAAGAGTGTTTCATGTATTTCCATCAACATTTGAATTTCTATGAGCCCTCGAATTACCAATAACGTGATAGTAATCGATTTCGTTACGATACTAGGTATAATGCTCGATTTTGATTGATATAATAAAATATCGAGTGAGCTTGATGTAACGTTATTTTATACGGCTCTTTGATGGTTATAAAATAGTTGTATATTTGGGAAATATAATATTATTATTTTTGGTGGAATTTTGATTTCTTATTGGTTGACTTCTTTGATATTATTTGACATTATATTGACGTAATATATAAATAAGTTTAGTATTGACTTACAGAAAAAACTGTTTAGTGTGTATTTTTTATTCTCAGCTCAATTAAATTGTTATTTAGGCAACCATTTGATACTGATAAAAACAATGCGGGATTAAATTGTTTAATTTCGTTCTTTTACTGAAAGTTTATTCTAAATGTTTCACTAAATAACGGTAAAACAAACATTTTCCAGATAATATTTAATCAAGGACGCGCCACTCAAGGTAAGTTTTACTCACCATAAAAATGACAATAGAGAGAGCACTTTGTAGGTATCTCTAGGTACAGCCATTAAAATAAATTATGAAACTTTCGACGGCTAATAGAAAACAATAAACAGTTTATGATCTGTGACGGGGAAAATTAACGATTGCACGTGCCTCGAGCGAAACGAGTTAGGGTGTTCATCATGTGAACTTTCCCGGTTTATTTATTCCCGGGGTCTTTCCCGGAGCGGCTTAATGGCGCCTTAAGCGGTAATGTGTGGTCATAAATTAAACGATAATAAGTTCGGACAACAACACTGCCGTTAATGACTGTGAGGCGACAGATAGTGTGTGACGTCGTAGACGGACCCTTCGACACTTTCTTCAGTTATCTACGAAGCGAACACGCATCCCTTCCGGGGTGCTATCCCGGGGTACTATTCCGGGTTTATACAGCTAGTGCTGTTCGTATCGGCGTTTGCGGTATATTTTTTTATCGTGAATGGTTTTGATAAGGAAGCGGCTTTTTACGGGATAATTGAAAAAGAATACCTATGCTTTAAAAATAAAAGGAAAGGTTTTAGGAGCTACGGGAAAATATAAAATGGTAACGTATAAAACACTACAGCAAAAAATAGTTACGATTTGACATTTTATGGGGACACTGAAATTGTAAATCTTCAGAGGCGTTTATTTATTTTATTATTTATAGACATTATTTTCTTAAACATCGAGTCTCAAGTTTCACAAAGTTGAATGAAAGAAGCTGGGCTAAATTTTTCCAGTGGAAAATAAAAATGAGACATGGACACGACACAGGTGGTCTACATCAATTGTCTATTGGTGCACGGAGAAGAATTTTCTTCGATAAGTTTTATATGTACTTTCTATTGTTTCGCAAAGTCTTGGTAATAAAATTATATACAATAATTGGCTGAATACTACGCTTGAGAAATAAAATAAGTTTAAAACATCAGGTAGGCTAGGTATGGGTTTATTTTTCAGGGTTCAGGACCCACAGAGTCACCGATGGAACCCTATCCATATATTGTACATGCAAAAGTGTGTCGGTTACCTCTTCACGCTTAAACCGCTGAACCGATTTAGATGAAATTTGGTATGAAGATAGATTAGACCTTGGAGAAGGACAAAGGCTACCTTTTGTCGAGAAAAGGGCTTGAAGGAGTTGAAATAGGGAATGAAAGTTTGTATGGTGAGTACGTCATTATTGTAAATAAAACCATGAACCTTTATATTTAGGCACATGATAAAAAATAAATGAACATAATTATGTTCAAGCGTTTTTGAAACATGAGTATCTTAGAAATAAAAATTACTGCCCAAAGTAACTATTGAACGTGGACGAAGTCGCGGGCAAAAGCTAGTTACTAATTTAAGCTTCCACAGTTCGTCTTTCTGTCTGTCAGAGAGAACCTACCTCATGAATCCTAATAAGTGGACAATTGAAATATTTAGTGCGTATTTCTATTGACGCTAAAACAACAAATAAAGTTAGATGGAAACTTGATTTTTTATGTTCTTGGTACGGAACCCGACATATGGAGTCTGACTCGTTTCTTCTTTTTAACCCAAATTTGTATCTACAAATCAATCAATTAGATCATTAAATAGGGTCCCGTTGGTAACCCTTCGGGTTTGGAACCCTAAAAAGGATTAGATGGATACCTAAAAATAATTTAAAAGATCACTCAGCTAGCACAATAAAGTTCAAGAATAACAGACATAGAAATGTACAAAAATCAAAGCTGTGTGCAATGTATTTTTCCGTATTTTAAGTTTTTTTATATTTGGTTCACTTCGATCACAAGGTTTCCTTTGTAGTGCAGCCAGCGATCAAACATACGACTGTGCCTATGACGTTCTTGTCATTTTAGGTAAAACAACAGTTTGTTCAGTCGCCAGTCGATCGAGCACGCTGGGTGGCGGACAATTCTTGGTATCTGCTATTTTTTGTTGAAAAATGCTGTTGTAAAGACTAAATTTGTAAATTGTGTTGTGTGAGCTTGGCAATAATTGCAATGATAAATAGTAGTGTACAAATATCCATTTGTACACTAAAAATGGATATTTTTGTTCCTGTGGATTTAACTTCGACCACATCATCGTTTTCCATCATCAGATGATGATGAAGCCGACCCCAATGTAGTTCAGAAAAGGCTAGAATCGGAACAAACTAATAATACGAATTTTATAGAGCTTTGTTCATTGTTACATTTAGATAATACCTACACACCAATAAAAATGCGATCGTGTCAGTCAAATTCTTCAGTAGTCAAAAAAAAATGATGTCCGTCAGTGGAACTAACAAACAATATTTTTTTGTTGTCATATCATCTGCCTAGCCTTTTCCCAACTATATTGGGGTCGGTTTCCAGTTAAACCGGATTTAGCTGAATACCAGTATTTTACCTGGAGCGGCTGCCTATCAATAAGAATTTTAAATATAATACTTTTTAGCTGTCTAAACTTTCTATCTCGGGTTTCAAGTGACCTCGAATAGTTAAGTGGCTTCGTTTATCCTTTAATTTAACTAAAATATTAAATACAAATCACAATGATTGATTTTTATTTTATGTATTATCTTCTTCTTACATATAAAATTCTCGTGTCACAATGTTAGTTACTAACCATACTCCTCCGAAACGGCTTGAGTGATTTTTATGAAATTTTATATGCATATTCAATAGGTCTGAGAATCGGCTACTATCTATTTTTCATACCCCTAAATTTTTTTCTTTTATTTTTTGGTCAATTTTTAATTTTCAATTTTTTTTATAATGTGGCATTTAAAAATACATACAACCCTAAATTTTTACCCTTCTATCACCAACCCATATTTTTTAATAGCGATATTATTTTCTACTCTCGGCGGTCTATAGTATAATTGATCATTAATGAAAAATGTGACGCAGACGAAGTTGCGTGGGTCAGCTAGTATTTATATATAAATGTTGAATAATAATAAGAACAAGAACTTATTTACCTTTCGAAGTATCAACTAACATAAGATTAGCACCAAACTGAAAACAAACGGATGAAATCACCTCTCTTACAGTAAGTACATGGCAATTTAAGTGCCCTGAGGTCTCAGGTCGTAGTGTTATTGAGTTCTTCCGTCAGAAAATTTCTCTACACCGGAGTGCTCGCCTGTGCTTGGTAGAGTTCGATTTCCGCAATAGGACAAATATTTATATTGGTTCCAATGTTGGTTCCGAGTATGTGTAATGGTGGCTTCGACAGCGAAAGTGGCTTGTAGGTATGAAAATGTGTTTTGTAGCGGGTATTGCTTTGAAATGAAATGACAAGGACAGATATAGGTGCTTTGTTTGTTTAAAGTGTACAACTACCAATTTAATTCTTACTGTAAGTAAAAAAAAGGCTTTTGTTACAATGTCCTGTTGTTTTTGTTTCATCAACGATGTTCACGAGTCTTAACCCGTGCAGACAGATCCGGAAAACTTTTTTTATATAAAGGGTTGTTGCATCATTGTCGTATTGTCACGTTGGGCCTGTCGGCTGAGTTTTTAGTAATAAAGGCTAGCTTCAGCCGGTGACGTCTTTTGCGTTAAAGTAGAAAATTATCCCAAGGGAACAAAAAATTAAAAATCCCGGGAGTAAAAACAAGTAGTAAAAGACAGAGAGTTACTTTCAGGTTTAAGGCTAAGATACAGGAACCCTTCAACATACCAGCTATTACCAAAAAAAACAACAACGGTTTTCACTCCGGGAGTGAAGGCAGAAGTGAAAACTTGAACATTAACGTTGTGCATTTTTGATATTTTGGAATGGTTAGGGAATAGTTCCGCACGAATTGCTTCAATTATATCAGTATATATATTACATACAAAATTTAATACTTCAGAGCTTTCCCTCCGTCTTACGAATTTTCGATCAGGGTCACGTGTCCTGACGCGAGTTTAACATTTTTTACCCGTCCCAAAAAGTGCACAACGCCGATAAAGAAGTTTTCACTTCAAAAATCAGACCAAAATTAACTACGTAAATCAAACAGAATATCAACAAAACCTCTTTCGAATCCCAGTTTTACCTTTTGTATTGTGTTCCCCATGTACCTAAGCTAGATATGTGTATCCTCCGAGGCTCAGAATTGATCGGTAGGTAATTACTTAAGGAGAACGACGCTGTAACTTTCAGGGTACACATGAAACTAATCAAAGAAGTAACAGGCTGCTTGTTGCTGATATATATAAGTGCTAATTTAATGTTTAACTTGCTTGTTATAAGGGTTTATTTGGCGTGATAGTGTTTGTCTATTTGGGTTCTTGATAGGTCTTTTGTGGAGTACTAGCTGCTGCTCTTAATTTCGTCTGCGTGGACTTCTGATCGCGATTAAAAAAAAGTATTATATGTATTAATCCAGGAGCTCTACGTGTGCCTTATTTCATCGAAATTGCTTCTATAATTTTTGCGTCAATGAGACTTTCACATTTATAGTATTACCAATACGAAATGGGATAGGATAGAGGTGAGAAGTTGTTTAAATAATACGTCTAACGTTTTAATAAAACTTTACCCACACAAAAATTATAAAATTATCAATGGGAACAGCTGGTTTTCGATCGCGATTTCAGAATTGGTTCAAATTCATGAATGGGTGCTTTTATCTCAGAAACATTCAATCAAGTTGTTCTATAGTACAAGTCAATTAACTTGTACTATAGAACAACGTAGAGAGAACATTTAATCAATACCTAGTTTGAAAAACTTCAACTCGCAGTTAGCGACAGTGCTTATCGATACTCTTAACTTTTCTGTATTAATGAAGTCTTTCACGTTGCAGTGAAACAGTTAGTGAAATGTATAAAATATTAACAAGTATACAATGAACAAGCAAAATAAGATTTTTTTATATCATACAATTAAAACTCACCCCTAACCATCAAAAGAGATTCAAATGTGTGGGGTGACTTTTAATTCAGTGGCATTTTGAGGAGATAACACATGAATAAGTCAACTTTACAATAAGATCAATTTAGAAAACAGTAAAATAATCGTGTTTAGTACCTAAGTAGTAGTAAGAGTTCGGTAAGTGTAGACAAAATTTCGGGAGCAACTGATTTTTATTGAAATTGATTTCCACAAGTACCTCATTTCAAACCATTCCTAAAAAAAAAATTATAGATTAAAATTGACTCTGTACATCAGAAATGTGTCTGGGACTAACAGTATCCGGAATGAGACAAGCAAGGCCCAAGAATGGCCGGCGAAGGTCGTCAAAACTGCCATGAGAGCTGAAACTTTGGTCGTTCAGTATGCACATGACCATACGAAGTAGTTGGCATAGTCTTACCGCTAACTATAGCGGAACAATTTGTTAGCTTCAGTTTGAATATTAAGCTTCGAGATTAACTAAAATTCATTCACTCATTATATGACAGAAAATGCACAGCCTGTACCAACAGCTTTAGGGGCATTCTACAAGTACCTATGTACAACGAAGGCAAGCACTAAGAATGCATTCTTGAAAATTGCGAGGCGAAAAATGCGAGACCCAGAGGACCGGTCGATGTGGCGACACTTGGATGAGGCCTTTGTCGACGTCTTTCGGCTTAAATAATGACGATCCTCGAAAGAGATTCAAATATCGAAACATAGTTTGTTTGGGAGTTTGTCATTATACCGATGGACAATCCCATCGGACAACCGTCTTGTAAATGAATTCTACATCCTTGAAAGTCTTATCAGTGATATGTCTCCTGGAGTCCACCAAATCAGCTAAAAGACCTATGACATAGGTAACATTTTATTTTTACAAGAGCTGAACGTGTGTAAAAATTTCACCTCAATCACATTACAGGATGTGGGTGAGAAATCGATGACGAGATTCGACTGTTACCGACTGTTTCATCATGCCTGAAAAAAGCTGCGTAACAGTTCAAATAGGCCGATGATGTTTGTGTTTTCTGCTGAGGAACTTGTGGACGAGGGCGAGAGCGGTTCGACTCATTGTGATGATGAACAAGCCAGGCCTTTAGAAAAATATCCTCATTTTTTATTGTAATATTTCATAAGCATTCCGGGGCTTTATTATGAAGTAGTAGCTTCTGCAAGCAACTTCGCCTGCGTGAAAGATTATCCCAAGGGAATATACTCCAGTAGTAGCCGAAAGAGTTGGACAAGTGAAGTTATGCTTGTAAATATGATACTGTGAATGATAGGTGACCATCCATAAAGTGTTGAGACCCCTCCGTGCCAAGCAAGTTGAGCCGTAGGGCTCGGCTGACACGTATAGGTCTTTGAGAGTTATTATAGGGCAGTAAAAATCCCGAAAGCCTGAGAACCAGTCTAAGAGGTCAGATAGGCAGACGCTCCATGCTTTTATTTAGCTGTATCCGATTCAACCCTATATTTGTTTGTCACTACATTAATCATATAACAATGGTTAATGTACTGCCAATCAAACCTGTTCGCAAATACGCTTTGGTAATCACTGCCTGAAAAGTACCGCTGTCTTAGCTTTACTCCGTCTATACACGTTTATAAACGTCTATAGGCGTCGCGTCGTTGCCTAAATTACCACAAGACAGCACGCCCGCGCCGCAAGGCCGCGTTTCCTTGTAAGACAGGTGTAAGTTCGTTAACGTACTTGGCGTGAAGTGATCCACTAACGATACTGTGTTTAAGGGGGTGTGATCGTTTCCCCTTTCACATATTTTGTACTAAATGGTTATTGGTGATTTTGGAGATTGGTGTTAATGGTGTACCAAGTAAAGATTAGGAGAGAGAGTGATCAAAGACGGAAGTGACGGGCGGGTGTGTTGGGGGACTCATTTTATGTCAGTTTTGACTTTCAAAAAGTGGTGATTCTCTGGCTAATTTAAATAACTGACTTATAACACAAAAAAAACAATGATTTTGAAAGAAGGCCTAGAAAGGAAATGGCTATGACTGAGGACCAATAATTGAGAAGTATGGCAGAAGACATGTTGCAAAGACGACAAAATATCAACATCTGTGCATCCCTATTAATCTATATCTATACTTCTATACTTCATTTTATCCTGGGAGTATGTTCTCTTGGGGTAATTTTCGACGTTACCGCGGGCGGAGCTGCGGGCGGCAGCTAGTACCATTATATTTATTTATTTATTTTATATTTATTAACACTTTACACACACAAATGTACAGAGGCGGACTTAATGCCATAGGCATTCTCTACCAGTGAACCATTTGGTGATGCAGAGAATGGTGGTCGGTGCAATATGGTGAATAAAAAGCGATTGATATTTAATTTAAAAAAATACAAACATTTAAATAAATAAAACGAATATATAAACTATACATACTAAAATAAAAGTGTAACACTGTTACGTCTAAATTTAAATTATTATTTAAAAAANTTGTTCAGAAACTACAGAATTAGATTTATTCTCAGTGACAGCAAATGGATTTCGTTCTGCTTTGTTAAAGAAACTTAAGGATTCCGATGTATAGTTATTCGAGCAGTCTAATTGTGGTCTTACTCGCGTAGATTGTTTATAAGTATAGTTTTATGAATTTTATATGCTGTGGATAACGGTGTGAGTTTCACATTTATATAACATCTTTATTTATATTATTTGTGCTGATATAATGTGATACTGTTTGTTGTCCCAAATAAATAAATAAATAAATAAACCACTTAACCGATTTTGATGAAATTTGGTAGTTTTTAGAATATTCCAACAAACACGCGGGCGAAGTCGCTGGCAGAAGCTTGTTTAAAATAAATAGAGTTTCTAAAAACATAATAGTTAAATAGAGTACCTAAACGACTATTCAAATTATGTTTTTTTTTAGTGGTGTAACCAAAAGTCAAATTGGGAATTGTTTTATAACCGATTTATTCTTAGTTTTAGAACACCGAATTCAGATTTTGTTTTACTGTAAAAGATATATTTATGAATAATCATATTATGGAGTAGAACAAAATTTTATTTCGAACATTTTATTATTACATTCTCTGTCAAGACACGTCACCCAAGTAATGGACGTATTTGATTTACATAAATAGAATTCGTTTTATTTCAGCTGTATTTTTATTTAAATACATTAAAAAAAAGTAAATACGAAAATAGTTTATTCAAAAATATTAGTTTTAATAATAGTCCGTCTGTAGCGAGATCACAATGAATTATGTTTATGAAGAAAGGCTCTTGTCTAAATTTATCTCAGTATAAGTCTTAGGCTAGGTTCACACGGCATTGTACTGCACGTTTTTTTGTGGTATTAAATTTTAATGGATAAAAAGCAGGATGTTTACACGATACATCATTACCATTCGATATAAAACGTGCACAACTCCAAACCAAATACGTTAAAAGTTTAATTTCGAATTTTATACTTTGTAGTGTTTTTTTTAATTTGGATGTCGGTTGTACTTTTTTATAAAAAGTTTTTATTTTACACTTTTTAGTGGTACACACCCACACCTAACAACGCCACTGAAAAGTCACAGGAAAGCAAAACACGCAATTTCATTTACTTGGATGATATATTTTCTATTTCCTCCAGCTGTTTTTTCATTTAAAACCAAAGTACTGAACCGATTTTGATAAAATTTCTATGCGACCAATCGGAACGTATATCCTTTCACATGAAATAATTTTTCAAATCGGTTTAAAATGACGGAGTTATGAGATAACAAACATAAAAAACAACCGAATTGAGAATCTCCTCCTTTCTTGAAGTCGGTTAGAAAAGCCTCAATTGCTATACATTTTTGACAGCGACTGGCACGTGTGACGTGCGGGTCGCGGGAATCAACTTGATGTGAGATTAATATGACCACAATGTGGTGACACTTCAGGAAAGCTTAATTTAGCAACAGACGTCCTCCAGCTGAAATTAACACTCATACATGCAGTGCTTCCTTCTCCTTAGATTGTCAATCATTGTTTATCTTTAATTCCTAACAGTCGATTTTATGTGAGTTATGTGTGTTATTAAATCGGGTATGTAACGGGTAAAATTTGAACCGAAAGAATAAATCAAGGAAAGTTTACATTTCCAAAAAGGCATTTCCTGAATTAAATTAAGTAAATAGGGAAAACTTTTGCTAAACTTTTAATTTAATTAGGTTCTGTTTTATTTTTAGTTGTTTTTTTTTTATAACCCAAAAAAAATGTACAAGTGATATAAAAACGGGAAGCGGAAGAACTCATTGAGCATCGAATTATTCGCCAATATCGCTGTCAATGGGTAAAGTGCACAAAAAACTGACAGCATTGATACTTGAATGAAATGCTGATTCATTGGTTGTAAAAAGGCCATCCCTTTGATTACGTGAAGAGTCGAATAACTGTTTGCTGATGTCACGAAAAAGTCAATGCAACACTCGGGCATAATGACCATATGGGCTGTTTCAGCCAAATTGGTTTATACAGCTCAAACATTTACAATCCCCAATATGGTTATTAAATACCACATTTAGATAAATATTAGAAAACAGGGTTGTAATGTCAGAGAAATTTGTGTATAAATTCTTAAGAAATTGGTAATTTATTTGCCTTTAATTTCTACGAATATTATTGAGAACCATAACACAATAATATATTTCACAATAATGCATTTCCCTAAAATGATCTCTGAAACCATTTAGCGCATATGTATGTACTATGTATAAGTACGTTTGTATAAACATAAATGTAAAAAAGTTTTATGTTTGGGATATAAATAATTCTTGTGTAGTCAATAAGGCGTGTTGGCAGTAATACAAACAAAATTAATCTAATAATACACGCACACTTTCACTGGGGCCGATTATAAATATTGATTTTCAGTAGTTATTATCAACAAAAATACGACACTTTACTATTTTACTGATACAACTCAGGCTTAGTTGAAATTAAAATACAATGTGGAGACATCGATACGACAATAAATGAAAACACTGACAATACTGGTTCATAGGGATATTTTAAAACTATTATAAATGCTGTCACCGAAATTAAAATAAAATTTCCAATTACAAAAAACGTCAAACAAACAAACTATTACTAGGATATTTACTACTATTCTGAAGAAATATTCCAAGCAGACTGTTGCAGTTAGTGAAATCAAATTTGTGATAAAAGAAAACATATCCGTATGAACTACCTCTAGTATTGCCAATGTTTTTTATTCGAGACGATCGGAGACCATCGGATCGCATCGGAGACGATGATACGACAGTAAAAACACTCGTATTCATTGTCGTATCATCGTCTCCACCTTGTATACTTTTAACGGGGACCTTATCCCAGGCCTATGATATTTATCAGTCTGTCCGTCAGTTACAGGGCTTTATTTTAGTAACGGTGAGAGCTAGTGACTATTGCGAAAGTTAGACATGAAAAGACTTAAAAATGTTTTAAAGGTGTGTAAAGCTACGAAGTTATTTCAACAAAATATGTATTTCATGAGCGGAAGCAAAAGTCATTTAAAAATAACAATATTGACGTCAGTGAAAATGAAAATTAGAAATGTAGACTTGAGCGTAGGTAATTACCACATTGGCCGGTTCAGCGTTTTTATCATGCGACAGATTCCCCCGGCTTTCACGCGGTTGCCACGCTAGAAATTTTCGGCCCCGTTAACCTTCTTTTTTGTGGGTGTGGGCAGGACACATTGCTCGCAGAACAGATGGTCGATGGGGTCGAAAAGTTCTGGAGTGGCAACCGCGTACCTGAAAACGAAGCTTTGAAAGGCTTCCTACGAGGTGGACCACTGACCTGGTGATAGCCGCGAAAATCAGCTGGAGGCAATTATTCGCGCTATGTCGGTAAACATGGTTCTCCAGAGTATCTTTTCATTCCTGGTTCGATCACGCAAAGCAACGCCTAACATGCCTCTCCATTTAATTACACTTGCGCCGAACTATAACACTATAACATGGGTCACGAACGATCCAAAGTGAGTTAGTCACCTAATTCTGCAGTCATGTAATTTGAAAGAGATACATAGATCCATTTGTATGTATCCATATTTACAGAAGCTTAAGGCACGTGTAAGTAATTTCTTAAGTAATTAGTAGTGAATTTAGATATGTGTAACGCGATCAAATATCTTGTGTGTATCTTTAGAGGTTTAGCTAGTATGTAATACGGAAGGTTCTTAATTGCTGACTCGGTTAAAATGATTTGATGATGATTTGATTTTAGCAGATTATTAGGATTGTGTGTAGATTTAGATAGATACATACCTCATATGATTATAGGCATTATCTCTTTCTTTGTCTGGGTATCTTCATAACTCTTCTTATGTTTAAGTTCAGGATTACCCTTATTTCTAAACATGCTATCTTTTAAAACAAAAATAGTATGTACGCATAAAATTATTAGCATTCTAAAGGCACCATCTCCACAAGCAAGTGCACTGCCACGAGTTGTGGTTTTGTTAGTCAGTTTCATTCGTCAAATTGGCGCGATAATATCGCCGTGTGGAGACACGTTCATAGAGTTGTTATAGAATGATGTGCAAGGATGATAATATCGCCGCGAGACAATCGCTAAGTAATACGTCGCCTTAATACGTCCTATCCAGCCAGTGACGTTATAGAGATGCACCAAGATGACTATAAGGTAGTGCTACTCGTGTTACAATTCATTCATCTTTTCTTTTGGCCTGCCATTTTTTATAGTTTCATTCATATTTTAACACTTTAATAGGTCACATGCTTTTTATCATTCATTCGCATGATGTAACGTACTTTTGCACCACAAGCTCATTTTCTATTTATTTTAAAACTTGACATTTTAGTCTGCGTGGGTTAAATTATATTTCGTACAAGAAACTTTAAGATTGGAAACTCCTACGGCGTGGGTCTAATTAAGTATTTTTACCTAGACATGTTAGTGTTTGTACCTAGCCAATCTATGGTAGATATTAAAAGCATGGATTTGAATATTCTCCTGGATTTGTTACTAGTCAAGGAAGATGGATACAAATACGTAGCGACTTTTAATATTTTCAAGAAACAGTCTGTTTTACTCTATAACGTACGGGGTTAAAATTAAAAGCAATAACGTATCATATCTGATTTTTTTTTGTTGTTTTCGTGTATTCAATTAACAACGCTCAACGCTTTGTGAGTAAACTTTAAAATTATTTATCAATATTTTTGCAATAAATAATCGTACATCTCTTTCTTTTGGATACATTCCGTCAATGGTCGCACTTATTATCTTGTCTGTCTAAATCAAGCCTTCTAAATACTAAATATAACTAACCTACCGCAACTACACACACACCACATACAGCCGCATACTTCCTTCCACAAAGTCTAAAGGTCCGAGTATTCATCCAGCTTTTCATGAAATCAGCAAGCAGTTAGTCGACTGTTTAAGAGGGCTGGCCTTTCTTTGGCCAAAGGATCATTTTCGCCAATCAACGTGGCAATGCTGACAGTGTTTTGGGTCGTTGACAGCGATATGGACGAATTATTTGATGCCCAATGAGTTCTTCTCCTCCCCTTTTTATCCCGCTTGAACATTTATACATAATTATTAATAGCTTGTATATAAGTACGTACGTACATACGTTTGTCTATCTGTAAATAAATCTATATTTGCGAACAAACAAAAAGCTTGAATGTCAAATATCGTAATTAATACGAGTGTAACATTTGGAGTTGTTTCCTGCTTTAGTTTCGGAATAGCCAGGGTCTAAGTCATTAATGTGCAAAACCACCCTTTGTGGTGTGTTTACACTTTAAAAACAGCTCCGGCTAGTTTCAACAACAAACGAAAAACTCACGAATCTACCGTAATTACTCAGCTAACCTAAATAAATGAATACATGCCAGAAATGTATTATTGGCCTTTTATTATACTCTTAGCTCTTGACATACCGAGGACATACCTATTGGCCTTGTCAAATACTTTCAGTGTAACTAGCCCCTAAATATGTGTGTAGAGATTGGAATTTTTCACAAGATAAGCTATGTCATTTATGTATATTTTATTAGTACCCCCTTTTATTTTAAGTCCTTTCAATCACTGCAAAGGTTGTATGTTGTATACATAATTATCACTATCGACTAGAAGATTTCTTGGAAGTTATGAACCTGTTTTGGTACACAGTAAAGAATATTCTACTCTACTGTGCTTTAGTAGTTATTATTGTCACCACGTCGTCCACTATCTTATCTGGGCAACGTCTCACCCAGCTACTGGGTTACAAAGCTCAAATAGGCAGCCGCTCCATTTAGGATACTGGTACTCAGTCCGCATCCAGTAAGACTGGAAATTTACTCCAAAAGAATTGGAAAGAGACTGTTCTCAACTACCCACAATTGTATAATTATATAAACCTCAAGGCCCGAAGCCGCAATGCTATTTATTTTTGTGGGTACGGCCTATTTTGTTTTCAAAATCCGATTTCAAATCTTAAATTATGGTTTCAATATTTTGAATACCGTAACATCAAATTATACCTCGTAATTATTTTGTATCAGCAGCTTAATTAAATTTATTGACGTCTTTCTTATGACGGATTCCTTAGTAATTAATATTTAATAGAATACATTTTGTAAACGAATTTTTCGGAAGCCATTTTGATGTGTTTTGTGGAGTTAAATATGATTTATATATATTAATATAGAAAGTCACGTACGAGAAATTCGCGTATTTTTCTGTCCTTTTCTCAACATATTTTTATTAACACTTTCAAGTGTAAGCCACGGGGCACAACATGTATTTGTCATATTATTCCACCATTACTTTACGTCAATTCTATACAAGGTACTAACAAGTGCCTAATTCCTACTCAGAGGTACACACGGCCCTGAAGGATCGAAAAAGGCAAGAACGGACGTAAAACTCGAGGGTATTAGTTAAGAAGAAAAGGTACTTCTAAAGCTAAGTCTACAAAGCGTTTTACTAATTATTTTTCCTTTTATCTCGTACTGGCAACGTAAAGCGATTTTGACAATACGGTGAATAGAAAACAAAGGATCCCAGAATAAAACCGTAAGGGCTGGTCTCCATGATCGGAGCTCCTTTGTTTATTATGACACGAGTGAATTGAAATGTTGAGGCTAGATCACGGACGACTACCTTATTTAATTATGTAGCCTTATCTTTTAAGAAAAGATTTATTTTTGGAGATTTTTTCTCTTTAATACGCCCACGATTGCATTCTAATAAGCAGAGGATGTAAGCTTGAAAAGAAACATTTCATAAAATAATTGTTTTTTTTCTGTTAATATTAATTTTTGCACCATGTTAATAATTTAATTTATTACTGAATGGATAAAACAAAACCTCGTTGATTTCAAAATTAAATAACAGTAAAAAGTACTTACGAATCCTAATAGAAAAAGTTGTCCACTCGCAATTCAATTCATAAATCACTACAATTACGGATCAACAAACGAACTCAGAAACCGATTTATAAATTTACAAAGTTACGATTGAAGATGAAAGTTTTCGTAGACGCGTGCCTGCTACGAGACTACGAGAGGTGTTCTACGAGCGCGGCGTAGCGTCCGCCCTGTTCGAAGGGGCGCGTAGCACTGAGCGCTCTTGACAAGACAATCTTTGCCTGTACATAGTGGTGCTCAACAGAAAACAGCAACTTGTGAGCTTTCGCACGGATAACCGGCGTAACGGGAGCTTTGTCTTCATCCGGCTCTTTTTAACTTGCTTTAGTGTCATATTGTTAATTGGTAGCGCTTTTCTCACTTTTAAATTAAGTTTAATTTCTTCTTTTCGTCTCTTGATAGTAGATTGGGATCTTGGGACAAACTTGGATCTGGAATTTCAGGTGAGTTTTGTACCTGTGATTTTTGGGTAGCTGATTTTGGAGGTAAAATATAATCAGTGTTGTGTACCGTAATGCAAGTTTGTTGAACGCAAGCGGCGAGTAAAATTTGCATGCAACTCATAAAGGTTATTATTTAAAGTACTCATAACTTTCCGCATAATGGTTCAGAAAGAGAATGTGATAGCATGCTGCTAAAAGCCTAAAATTACATAAGTTTTCTGTACCTACACGATATAATTAGATCCAGCCACGGTGAGCGAGCTTTAGCTAAATGCCAAGTTACGCGCTTACAAACTTGTTAACTAAATTATACGACATTTTCACGTTCCTCCTTAAGTAATTCTAATTAATTATAACGACACGGAAAGTATACTTAAAACTCTTAATAAACACGTGCAACAAACATAATACATCAGAGGGTGACAAAAAAGAAAGGAGTAACACAAAGGATGACAACATTTACTCGCTGTATTCTGAAGATCTTTCTCTAAAATACGTTTATTTTCCTCGGAGGCGTACATAAAAACAGGCAAATCACAAAACAAGATAACATTCGCTAGGTCTTCCAGTGCGGGAATCTCATTTTCAATATGTTTTTATAACTTTCAGTGAGGAAATGAGGTGGTGCTCGGGGCGCCGCGCCATTGTCATCATAAACCAGGCGAGGCCTTCTTCATAAATCCCACCAAATGTACCTTTATACGCATTATGGCATAACACCGACGAATCTTTTTTGCGCCACGATACTTTGGAACCTAACAATAAAGTATCGTGTTTTGTTTATTGGCTCCTCTGTGTTACAGACTTGTGTATGCATACGCGCCTCCACACATGAATATACATACATTAGTAATAATGCTTGTTTGCAACGTTGTACATAACGAACATTTTGAGGGGCCGGTTTTGCAGTTGCTCGTATCAAATTGAGCAATTAACTTGTACCAATTTGTAGCTGCTACAGTATTCGTGTATGTAGTTTATGTACACAAAGGAATATATTGCGTATTATTTGCGAAAAAGATTGTGCACAAAATATTCCGCGCCATTAACCGAGAGTCTTATATCAACATACGGTGTTGTAAAATTAATGACAACAATTATTATGGCCTGGCTAGTGGCCAAGTGTCGTGGATAAATTCTTGCCAATCTTTGCCTATGTGTTTAATATTATAATAGCTAGTAAGTACGCACATGAATCACTTCTCTGCAAAAGAAAATCCTTTATATCTAAGCAAAGTTTCAATAGTGTTGTATCGTTATTTCAATCTCAAGTTTGGCATAAAATAATGTATGTTACTTGTCGATGATGTCATAAGTTTAAAGCACGTATACTCTGTAGTAAGTTATCTCGCAGGTCGTCAACCCACTGCGTTCAATCCATTTCGGTTCATCCGCAGTTCAGTCGACCTTTGCAACACGAGATAACCACACAAGAAAGAAAAAACAAAAGAAGTTCTTATTGTCACAGCACTGACCTGCATACAAATAGTAAACTTAAAATAAAATTAGTTAGTAATACTATTAGCAGTACCGTACTAAGGTTATTTTAGTAAGGACAAATATTAGGATTAATACAAAACAAAAGAAAGACGAAGTGAAGACCAGAAGCGAGGCAGATGTACGTCTTGACAGTGGCAAGAAGCTTCTCAGCATGATGCTATGCCATGAACGGACTCACAGAACTGCGCTGATTTTCAGTGGTCCCCTAAAATATGACGTACGGAAACCAAGACAGGTGAGATCTTGCAAAAATAGTGAATAAATACAATAACAATAAAATAAAAAAATACTAATATGATGTAGGTAACAATAAAACATCCAAAACATACTTAACAAGACACAAACATTATTCATCACATCTCTATATCTTCACCCCCAAGATAAACGTAAAAATATTCGCCAATAATCTGCAATCTGCAAGTAGTTAAAACCACTCTAAGAAGATCATTAGAAACTACTCCAAGGAACGAGTTTTAAAAAACAGGAAAAATGAAAATGTTTGTTTAATCGTTATGCGGATTGAAATTTTAAAGTGTTCCGTGGCGATGCAGAATGCAAAAATCTTTTCTTGTTCATTTTTCGCCAGTTCCAACATAATAACTGCTTGTTGGCCCCGCGGCCTCAAGCACTCCACAAGCAATAAGACAGTAATAAATGTTCAGACTTCAGATCCAAAGACAAGAACAAAAACGAATATAATAAGTAGATATTGTGGATCGGTACTTGTGAGAGTTCAATATTATTGCTTCATGATAGAACGTTGCGGTCTCGATCCGTTTGCTTTGCCCACTTATCATTATGAGTTCCAATTGTGACTGTGTGCTTTCGTGCTCGGCTTTCGAAGTACTCCGGTCATGTAGAAGCAGCATAGCGGTTGGAGCGTGTTATAGCTTCGTGGTGTATGGTTGAGGATCAAACTGCATTTTAGAGTAGCCATTTTTTGTGTCGATACCGTATTTCTAGACTCTCTTTCTAAATAAAGCCACAATTATATTTAATTGCTGTGCCCGACAGGGTCCATGTGAACTGTTAAAATGTACCTATCTATGTTCTTGTTAAACACATGTGATTGCAATAAAGAGTTGAATTGAATTGAATTGAACTTCAATGGAATTTTGTTTTTTTTCCGAATGAAATTATGAATTGTTCTTCTTTGCCCCACTGCACACTGGTGGGGTGGATAGTGAAGTACAGTCGAATAATTTATATTTATGAGATGAGTTTTCAAGTTTTCGTTTTTGCGTAATACTTTATTTAGTTACCTAAAAATAAGTACCTGTATATATTGATCCTAGGGAGGAGCAGGACCACCCAATACAAGCATTACTACATGCTTACTGGGTAGTTCTAGCCACAGAATAATATTGTAAAAAACGTTAAAGAAATAAACTATTTTATTTTTAAACTATTTTATTTATTTTATTAAGATATCCAAACTCTTCTGTTTATAATATCATAGGCTAACTAATATGTTCTAAATTAGCTTTTACTCGCGACTTCACACCGTTTACCGTGATTAAAAGTAGTCTATGGCAGGTATTCGGCGATAGTGCATGTAGTATTCTATCGGTCGAAGAATTTTCGTTACAGGCAGGTTTTATGCAAACAATGCTACCTATTTTAGAACATTTAATCAGCTCTATTTATAATTAGAGTTTTTAGCTTCTAGAATTAATGATTATGGTTTAAAATATTTTTAAACTAGCATAAAATGTTGTAGGCACTTGCTATGTTTTTGCTTATTTTAAATACTGATAAGCAGATTCTAAACTGATTTTTTTAAAATTTTCTATAAAGAATTTTAATTAAGAAATTTCTAAATCGTTTTTAAATCAAAGACATAGGGTAAAAGCTTCAATAAAGAAGGCCCAACACTAATATAAGTTTCGACTGTCATTTCCCAACAACCGCAAGACATTTCCATAAATCGCTACAACCATTAAAAGGAGCATAACTTTAAGCACTTAGGCAACAAATAATAAACAAAAGCTTTACTCTCATTAATATGGCATGCTGAACATTACGGTTATTATGGTATTAACATAACAACATAATCATACTCATAAACAGGGCAATGAATAAATAATTTTCGAGTCGGATGAACGGCAAAGGATCCCCGGTAGCTTCATTTCGAGCAGCCAGGATAATCCATATTATCCGAAAATCTCGGAGCACCAGCCGTTGCGCACTACAATGATCGAGCTCATATAAAATGACTACAATTTTTAGATCACTCTTTTGTAAGTACTTTTTATGCCGATTAATTGCTCCTTGTCTTTATGGCTATTTGTTGCGATATTTATTCGAAGTTGCAATCTAGTTTTTCTGAATACTATTATCGCATATCTGCAGTTAACTATGTAATGTTCTCCTACAAAATAAAGATTACAGAAGTGAGCAGTACGAAATAAAAACAAGAAGTGAAAAAGCGTGGTTGGTACAAATACTTTTCAATCGATTGAAAAGAGAAAATGTTCTACATAAAAAAAAAGAAAACTGAAGCTGATTTGCATACACCACTATTTAAGCATATTTTCGTTATCAACAAGTTTAATCAAACATCAAATTTTCCCACAAAATCGAAGTAATTTTCTCAGTCTACTTACTGGTAAACGGAAACAAAACACAACCGACACTACTGAACCGAATTACAAACACGCGCGAAACAAATGAACGTTCAAAACACCGCGAATAAAAATAAAGGTTTGGTTACACAGCACTTGCATCGATAAGCTTTATTGTCACAGTCTAGGTGAGATGTGGCCGTGCCAGCGAAAGGCGTTAAGGTAAAACGTTCCAAGGGTTTTTTGTCTGTTAATGGAAGTTCTTTGTACGATGTTCCGAACGGACGGGCGGGTCCGACTTGAAATCGGATTAGCGATATCGGGCATACACCGTGATAGAATCGCCCGAGCATTATCTTTCACTGCAGACTTTTGTGACACGGAAATAGTTTTTAATACTTTAGTTTTTAGCTATGCAGCAGAATCATTCTATTTCAGCTGCCATTTTAATTTAGTTGATGTGGCTTTAAATAAATACAAGTAGCGTACTGGCATTTTGAAAAATGACACAACTGCTATTTTACAATGAAAGCCAAAAACGTAGTATTTAGTTTTGTTTTTGTGGCCGACAAAACAAACAGAAATAGTTTCTAAAAATCATCCACTATTGAAAATGTACTTTTTTATGTAAATATTTTCCAGGTTTATTTATTCTATGGTGTACTTGCTTTACCCGCGGCTTAACTTCCGTAGTCTATCCAACAGGAAATGTGCATTGTTTCAAAGTGTACGACGCGTATATAGCTTCCTATACGTGGAATATTGTTTTTAAATCTGAAGGACAATTCGCGTATGTAAAAAAAAAACGTGTGCGTCTCGGGACGCCCGACAGAAGTGATAACTTAAACTAATCTAAGTTGAACTATTTAATATGGGAAGCGTCGGTCCGAAATACGACTGGCGCTGTGGGTTAGAGTGAGAGAGGAAGAGCTGTCGTATGCGTGAGAGAAAGGGAAGTCAGACAGACTAGCGCCGTAACGCGTTACGTTACGTAGCGGTTAACCCTCCCATAAGAAGTTATCACTTCAAAACATTCAAGTTTCAATACATTTTAGGGACGAGCAATGTCAAAAACTGACCAAAATATAGGACGCTCCTTTAAAACTATAGAGTTACTCTAAAACTATAGATCACTCACAGAGACCCACCCTTTTTACAAGTCAAAACTTATACAAAATTTTACACGAAAAATTAACCGCCTCAAGCAAAACATTAGCTTCTAAGTTTCTATCTAGTTTTAAAGAGAGACTTTTTAGGTTAATTGAAAAAGAAACGTCGATGTCTAGTATGATACGAGATAAGACGTACTTATCTTAAGATCGAATGACCCGTCAGCTTCAGTGCAAGACTAGATGCTGAAACATATTTTTTCCATCTTGATACTAGTAGACATTGCTTTGACATGACTCTTTTTAACCGACTTCAAAAAAAGAAGGAGGAGGACCTCCTTCTTTTTTTTCGTAGTTTTTAATTCGTAGGAACCTTTTTTTATGTATTTTCCCCGATTCCCTCGAAGATGGCTGGACCGATTTGGATTTTTTTTTTGTTTGAAAGGCTTGTCCCATGATCATTAAGTCAGGATCTGATGATGGAATCCTGGAGATATAGAGAGAACTCTTGAAATTTTATAGGCTCACTTGAAGCTATTTGGGTAGTTTTTGGAAGACTACTTTCTCGGAGTGGTCCCATTTCAATTTGGTGAAGATCTGATGAAAAACTTCGGAGATAGGCAACGGAACTCCTCAATAAATGATAGCAAATGGACTGGGATTGCTGAAATCTCATGTCTGTCTATTGTTTACACCAGTTCATAACATAACATCACGCTGGTACGCTGTGAAGGGGTAAGCACATGTGAACCACTAAAAAGTGAAAACAAAAACTTAAAAAAAATACCGACTTCAGAATAAAAAAGAACTACATAATATAAAATAACTTTAATTTATTTTATATTATGGTAAAAGGTAAAAGTTTTTTTATTAGTTTTGGAACATTTTGTCAATTTTTTCGGTATTTGGTCGGATTCCAGTGTAACTGGATGTAGCTGTATGAAACGTATTTTATATGAAGCGAATGTCTTTTTTGGTAAAACCGATACCCATTTTGAAAACTGTAACTTGCGGGCTTCTGACAACCCGTAACGACTGTCATAGATCTCTAGATCCAGCTGGGATCATCGGCTTAACGTATGGGAGAGGAAATGTAATTTCTGGTCTCCCATCCACGGACTTACCTTGACGAGCGTTGTTTAACCCTGAAGAAAAAGTAGATAACATTTGCCTAACCCTAGTATCTCAGTTTACTTAAGCGTGACGAGTATTTAATATATTATACTCATCCAAAAAACATGTATACTAAGTCTTTTCCACCATTCATCTGTGATGTCCATCTGAACCTTGCAACCGGCAGTGGCATCTGCATGCCCCGATAACGGCACGGCACGGCACACAGAATGTGCCGGATAAGTGCCTGCCGAGATGTTTGAACGTTAACGAACTATCCAGCTAACGCGTTGAATATTCATTGATAACTAATAACAGTCATCTTGGATTGTGTTGTGTCTTAATTTGGTTCTCGGTTGGATTGTGAGCAGGTTGTGTGTGCGGCTTGTTGTAAGAGTCTCAAAAATATTTTTTTCATAATTAACAAAAGTTCCGTTCTGAAGTTACCTATTTAAGAAAATAGATGAAAATTTACCATATCTCCGAAACTAGATCTTTACCTATAGATTTAAGTAATATTTTAAAATCACAGAAAAAAAATCGTTCGTAACACTTTGCACGCGAGTCTAACTCGCACTTGGCCAGTTTTTTCTGAGACAATTAAATTCAGCAACTAGCTCTGCCAGCGACTTCGCCCGCACAAACGTAGAAAATTATCCCAAGAGAACATTATTACCGGGATAAAAGGACCCAAGGCCCATATCCAGAACGTCTACCCAAGTGCCAAGTTTTTATCCAAATCTGTTTAGTCATTAAGACGTGAAGAGCTAATAAACAGACAGGAGTTACTTCCACATTTATAATATTATAGTATGAATGCAGTTCAAAAATATTTTAAAATGAATAAAAGCCAGAAGAATCTTAACGTACCTTTCCATTATCATGATTTTCAATCCAATAGCGCAGTCCGCGTCTTCTCTTGGAATGTGGGCAACATTCCAAAAGCCTGAAAGGAAAATGAGCGTAAATACGTATTTGATACACAAACAATATTGCTTATGGCAACATTTTGCGATATCAAAATTTCAGGAGCATTGCTAGGGTTGTACTGGCAAATCGAAGGCTTACGCACGATTTTGTGAATTGAATACATGAATTGTACGTATCTACACGAGTATATTAACATTGTGGTAAATAAAGTCAAGGCGGCAAAAAATAGAGTTATTTTTTGACTTCAAGTGAGTTGCTAACCCAGGGCCAGGGTTCAGGGTGGGGGAATTTGTCCGAAAGAGTCACCAAGGCCTTTGCATGCAAAGGGCATTAGGAGAAACTTTTTCTTTTTTAGTGTCAGAATCTTACTGACTAAAACTCATCCTCTGTTCCTCGTGTTCTTCTAAAGCTCTTTGCGTTCCAGGGCCGCGGTGACTATTTCGAACAAATTCCGCAAGCATTAGGAGGAACACGGATGGGTTAAGAGTCTGACACTCACTTCCACTCCACCCGAAGCGGAAGGAGTCATTGGATGATTTCCCAGGCCCCCAGGGCCATAACGTATGACACTGGAGTGCTGTTAGCAACTTACAGTGATTGTTGATTGTTTGTTGATGGTAAATATTGTTAAAATGTTGGACCTTTTTTTAGCATTGGCCAAGTAGACACCGTAAACAGTCATTATTATCACCTTAACCGTTTTCCAACAATTTTGAAGAAGAAAAGCAAAGTTAGAACCCAGTACTTTACATGAAACAAACAGTTAACCATCAAGGCAGTATCATAACCCTATCCTTGTCTCAATATCAACGTCGTATACGGACGTCCACTTTGTAGATTCACCAGTGGGTCATCGGCTTAATTGCGAGAAGCCACGCCCTTCGTGTGTTGTGATCTCAGCCGCCCCTCATATATAACAGGGTGATGGTCGGACGTCGCTTCACGTCATGCCCACACTCCGTCACCTTAGTTGCATCGTTATCACCTAGTGATATCAGGCTGACGGCTTAACATCGTCAGGGAGTATTTGTTACTTAATGGTTTTGGCAAGTTTTGTGGATTCCGTTTTTTCCTTTACACTAAAAATTTGACTTTAAAAAAAATTAAAAAAGTCTTAAACATTATAATAAAAGTCTTCCTGACCGATTTCGAACATGGCGGCCAATCTCAACCAAGACTGGCCATCGGCATGGGACATAATTATTATAGTGCACAAGTTTAGTGTCTGCGCAAACACAGGTGCTTCCATCAGTCTCATATTCCGAACATAAAATCATGTTCATGGTCATGTTACTTGATAAATAAAGATAAAGATATTATTGTAACATAGTAATAGAAATATGTTTTCCGCAGATATGTAAGTTCGGCATGAAAATTTTTTCATATTAAAATAATTTCATTTTCTTTTTCTTGATATCATTTGCAAACAACTCATCATAATAATTATTAAGACTCTAATTTTATATTAAGTTTTATTTTGGTTATTACGTCTTATATTTCTTGTACCCTTGTATTTTATCGCTAAACACGTATTCCTGTTTGTATTTCAAATTTATAGTAGGATATTTCACATAATTTTCCGGCACATATATACAAAAGAATTTTCCTTGTAAAATAGCTTTAATTTTCCAAGAGATTCCAAAATTCGTGTTTCATTTAACTCACGCAAAGCGTTTATATGAATTCCGTGTACGAAGGAATAAATCTTACCTGTTAGATTGCTTTAGATCGATTTAAGCACCTATAGTATAAGAAATAGAGTTTAAATAAACCATGCATATTTAATACACAACTGGTTTGTTTTTACTTACTTTAATAAATGTGCAAATATGAGCCAAGTTGTGGAAGATTCTGAACATTATTTTACCCACACATAAATTAATAACCACCCTTTAAATATAATATAAAGTACTATTTTGCTGAGAATAGACAACTCTTCACGACGCAGACTAATTTTAGAACCAAGTTTCAATTTAAATGTTGCTCGGCAAGATAAAAAAATTAAAAAAATTGCCTTATCAGGAACATTAATTATATTCAAACCAGTTCTAAAAGCACTAGACCGTGAACTATCATCTAGATTTAACATAATAGTCGTCTATTCTAGCAGTCTTTAATCTGCACGTCCTATTAACCGCATCAATCTCCTCATTATAAAGAAATAAAGTAAAAATATATCTTAATATGTAATACAAAAACGAGATGAGAGAAACGTCAACAAATCTCATTTATGGAGTTGTTATTTTTTCAGCTTATCTTTGTTTTTTCGTACAGTAGCAAAAAAGCTGGGAGAAAAAAACATTAATGAAGTGAATTAAGCCGGGCACGGCGATGCTAAGAGGAATCCAACTAAGATGGATGACGTAATTTTCTCCTTCATTAACCCATTTACTTGGCCCCAACAGTCAAAATAGTTCAGATGTCAACATTTGTGTTTTTATGTGAGGAAAGATTTTAGTATATATGTGGATGGTTATAAGAATAGCGGAAGGCTAGAAAAATAATGGGTGGATTGTGTTAAGGATGATATGGCGACAAAGCTGGCTATGTACTTAGTAGGTATTAAGGTGAGGTTGAAATCATTCGTAATCAATACACGTTTCCCTAATGACTTACGTTGAGGAACAATCAGTACCGCTAATTGTAATCATGTTAGGTTTGGATATTATACATGTAAGTAGGATTGAAGGAAGGAATGACACTGGTTATATCTATAGTTGTGCCATTCTAGAAAGGATCAAAGGGGCAAATTGATGACTTGCTGTATTACTGAAAACCATGCGGCTTGCCTGTTAATCGTTTATCTCACAGTAAACACCTACTATCATCGGCCATAAAATGCCCACGACTAAAAATTGATAACCTAAAATACTACAAAAACGTTGTAACCGGATGCAGATATAGTGTATATAGACTATATATAGCTTCGGAACATAAATACACAGTAACATAACGTGGAAACATGAATGGATTTAAAGTATTTATTTTCCTTGAAGTGCTAATGATTGATAAGTACAAAAATAGTGATAGAGTGAACAGTTGTGTCAATAGATCTTACATAATTACCAAAGTATAGACTATACAGTAAACTTTTCGATCAAAAGGATTGGGTACTACTATTGACAGGTTTCAAAAGGAGGTCGCAACTTCCTTTCATTCGAAATTAAGAACTACTTGAGCTGTCAAAGTTCAATAAACAGACAGAGACGAAATACGAACTTAATACTCCACAAAGGTTGGCTCTGATTCCGCCTTCCAAAGAGCCAGAAATATATACGCGCAAGTTGCCAATTTATTGGACCGCAATCCGTCAAGCGTAAATCCTTGCCTATCCGAAAGGTTTCCTCGATAGAAAAACACTGCACCTTCCTTTGGAGCAGGTATAAAAATTCCGATAGCACTCATCCTGATTTTCAAATATCAGTTTTAAATACCAGTCTAAATGTTCAGGATGGTCGTCAAAAGTATCTAAACTTTCTTGTCTTCTAATTACCTGTATAAAGCATGTAGGTTAAGCTATGTGTACATTCGAGTATCACGTTTTCAAGGGGCGGTAGCTGAGTGCGCATCGGAGATATGCCTTTTACTGAGTGAGCGTTTGAAGAGCACTCAAAGCGGGAGATGTCCGATTTGGGAAATCACGTTACTGGCCCGACCGCGCGCCGCCGATACACGTACACTGGCGGTGCCAATAAATGGGTTACGTATTACGTACGTAGCTAGAACATTTATTGGTGAAAAAAGTGAATTTAACTAGTCTTGTTATAGATTCTAATAAAACTAAATGGTGTGGAATATTTGGTCGAAGTTTAGATGAAAGATAAAGATTGAAGTGATGATAAAGGGCAGAGCAGCGATTGTTTTTTGATAACGATTATTCATGCTTGGTTTTTTTTTTCACTAAGTTTTTGAAGGTCGCCCGTTCTGTCTCTTTATTTTTTTCCTTTGTGCTTTGTTTTCTATAGAATACGCAACTTAATTTTGATCTGATGTGTAGGTATTTTAAAAAGCAATTTAGGAACAAAAACGCTTAGCCTTCTTCGCCTAACTTCAGGTATAATGTTGCTAGACTCAAATAATGAACTTAGCTTTTTAGATTGTCACTAGCTTGCTTATTTCTCGATGACAAAACCCCAACACACCGATGAAACTATGTATCACAAAGCTATCTTAGGATCTTAAGAAAACCGTTTGTAGTTGACACAATAGCCATATTCTTAGAAAATTGTCACAACTAACGACCTCTCTTTGTCAAACTTGAATTTAGTGCGAGTATTTTACAAGCTAGACCGACTTGATAGCCTAACCTCGAGGGAAATCGAATATTACAAGCAATGTTATAATATTTTGTATTGTCATTACACAGTAATGATATCCAAATGTAAAGATAAGATGTACTATAACGCATTATCGTTAGGGTTTATGAACAGTGAAAAAGGGAAGATGGGAGCATTCTAGATTGTGGAAGCTTTTTTTGTAGTAGATATTATTTGTATTGAGTATCGTCTTTCTGAGCTTAAAAAAATCATTACACATGCACAGACAGATAAGTAGTTCCTGAAAAATAAACGTTAAGTTAGATTCAAGTGCATCATAAAGATTTTTTTAAGGGTCCGTATTTAAAGAATAAGGAATCTTATAAGTTGCGCCAAGTCCGTCCGTCTTCCCTTCCGTCTGTCTGTTCGTCCGTCCGCAGGTTTTGTTTATGGAGTTTATATACCTATAACTAAAAGTTAAACATCGATCTCAGTTCACAATATTCGCCTAAGGCCGATAAGACTATAAATTACGATTTTTATTTTCTCCGGAAAAGCATGCTCAAAGAAAACTTTTCTATAAATTACACTATTTTATACAAATGTTGTCATGAAGAATAACTCAATTCATCAACATTTTGAATTCATCGTCTTTCCACGATTTGCAACCCTCGATAAACTAATAACCACAGAGAAGCAGCCACCAGATCACAACACACAAGCAAGTAGCCATTGAGCGCGTATCATAGTCATAATGAATGGTGATGCCAATATCAGGCATGTTAGTAACGCGGTGAGTGACGGCGCGGTGAAGTGCACGTAAGAAGCGATGGACGACTGATACGACGCCCATGATTTTAAGACGTGGTTCTACGGAGCAGTGAGCTTGGTAAGAAATCTAAATAGAACCAAAGATAACATAGGCGTCAAAGAACTGATCTTCCATATGAAACGTGCCCAGAAGACTGGATGCCACGTTGTATGACAATGCCAATTCTGTGACTACAGATTGATTCAGCCCTCTAGTCATGCTTAAAACTATTAAGTAGTCCTGAAAGATAAAGAATATCGCCATCTTACATCTAATATTCTCACAATATAACCCTCGATAAACTAATAACCACAGAAATTCAGAACACACAAGCAAGCACCAACTGAAGCCAAGCGAGCTCGTATCACAGTCATAATGCATGGTGATGCCAATATCAGGCGTGTTAGTAACGCGGTGAGTGACGGCGCGGTGAAGTGCACTTAAGAGGCGATGGACGGCTGATACGACGCCCATGATTTTAAGACGTGGTTCTACGGAGCAGTGAGCTTGGATAAATGTGTGCTGTATTCTTGGAAATGATCAAACTCATGATACGTACAGTTATCGCAAGATAAGCGAGGAGAGTAAGGTGTAAATTGGGTACTATCGCGTCTACCTACTACGCGGGGTAACGTCATCATAGTCTAGATCAGTCATATTCTAACCAGTATAGGTATACGTAGAAATTTCTTCCACTCGACTCATTTCAATTGACTTTTTAAGGAAAGGTCCTTTAAACAGGACATAGAATCTGGACCCATGTCCTCTTAACGTAACTTTATCCATTCCACTCCAATCAGTCGCCAAGACAACGTAATAAAAACCCTCAATTAATGTCAATTAAACAACAGCTAAAAGTGGAGTCAAGTTGGAGGACATGACTTGGAATTTAGGGCTTAAAATATTAGACCTAAGATTTTGCTTTCCATCGGAATCTTCTTTGGCTTAGCCTCTCTCATTAAATTGATAGCTAAGTATAACTTACAAAAAGTCATACTTTCACGTTTTTTTCTCCGTTGTCATAGCGTATGGAATTTCTTGTAGTATGGGTAGTAAAGTGCATAAATACGATACCTAGGTTCTGATATAGTTAGGTACCTGAAGTTACTATTCGATATAATAACCCCAAATTAATTTGTAACGCCAAGAATAAGCTTCTTCCGAGAAAACTATTACCACAAAATAATGTTGATCCGCCAGTTCAGAAAATCAGGAGAATTGGATCAGCTTTGAGATATCTATAGGGTTGAAAACCCAAAAATCAGAATTCTTATGAAGAGTGGCCATATCGGTTGCAAAAAGTCTCAAATAACACGTGGCAATCGCGCAATCTTTCTTGCTGAAAGAAATTAATATGTCGAATTTAGGAGCGGTAATATGTGTAATAGGATAAATCGTAGGTCAAAAGAGGAATAAATTATTTAAACGTTTTGGCTGGATTTATGATAGATGTTTCAAGTTTGGGATGGGTACCTAATAATAATTTAAACTATAAAGGATAACGCAAGACGGTATTTTAGCGTCACGCGGTGAGATCAACGGATGAGAACTCGACCCGTTGCAGGAAATAAATCGGATTTGGAGTTACTGCGCAAGCTGTGAAAACCCGGGAAGCATGGTTAAAGAGGAGGCATAGCATAATTCGGATTTACGAAATTCATTTTATTTATCCAATTCTTGTTCACTCATGATCAGTGATAGGAATAGGTAGTGCTTATTAGTTTAAAGTTTGAAGAACAGAGACAAGAAACGGAGACTTCCTGAGTACTATATTTTTTCCCGGACATCTGCCCGGACAACACTTAAATACATTAAAAAATTATGTTATTTGGAATAAGTTCGTGTTGCTTACCTAAAGTTTGCGACTAGACATAACATAACACAGTCGTTACAACTATCAAATTTTCTGAAAGTTTTCTTTTTGGAGAAGATTTTGTAAATGACTTGTTGATCTTAAAACTATGAAACGCAGTCTTTGTTTAAAGAACCGTACACGTTTCGAAGTAAATATCTGTTTTCTAGCTCGCTCTTGGCCACGTTTGTTGAGATTTCTAAATTTCAAGTGTATTATTGAAAAAAAAACTGACAATTGTTTTTATTAAAATAATAAAACGGTCCTTTTTATCATGTGAAAGTTTGTATGTATGTTTGTTACTCAATCATGCCGAAACGGCTGAACGGATTTAAAGTATGAAATTTGGCAGAGAGATAGATTAAGGTGTACTTTCGGTGCAATAAAGATTAAATGGTGTTTTTAAAGATTTTAAAGTTTAAGTGTGTTACTAAACAATGTGACCCAACATTATGCACATTTTGAAATATATTTTAGTAAGGTAAAAGACAAATACCTTTTGTTTTTGAAATGATAAATACTCTATCTCCATCCAAAATACGTATAGAGAATGCTAAAATGATAAAAATTACCGTTTTATTATTTTAAAAACAATTGTCAGTTTTTCAATTACGCACTTGAACTTTAGAAATCTCAACAAACATGGCCAAGAGCGAGCTAGAAAGCAGATATTTACTTCGAAACGTGTACGGCTCTTTAAACAAAGACTGCGTTTCATAGTTTTAAGATCAACAAGTCATTTACAAAATGTTCTTCAAAAAGAAAACTTTCGGAAAATTTGATAGTTGTAACGACTGTGTTATGTTATGTCTAGTCGCAAACTTTAGGTAAGCAACACGAACTTATTCCAAATAATATAATTTTTTAATGTATTTAAGTGTTGTCCGGGCAGATGTCCGGGAAAAAATATAGTACTAAGGAAGTCTCCGTTTCTTGTCTCTGTTCTTCAAACTTTAGGCTAATAAGCACTACCTATTCCTATCACTGCTCATGATACACTAATTAATAAAAAGAAAGAAAGAAAAATAATAATTAATCGTAATCACTTTACAAGCAATTTGTTTTATGAAGTAGAAAACCATTCATGAATATTTTAGACCAATCCCATATGTATAACAGCTGTTTTTTTAATATTTCATAGTTCATCTCACTGTAAAAGTAGTTCATATTCATAAGTACTTTCACTTATTGAAAAATTCTCTGTGAATAAAGGCACTCTATGTATTGCTTGCAATATTTGTCCGGATTACTTCGAACACCGTTAATAGTGGAATAAAATTTGATCAAATTATAAACTGCCGATATATTATGAACATACAAAGATTTCAAATCTCATCCTAAATTTAAAGTAACAATATAGTCGTGCCTTATCAAAACCAAAGCGTTTATAATTTCACGTGATTAACTATAAATTCACGGTGTTTGCAATAAGCTGATAGCATATTCAACCCTACGTATCTTGCAAGACAACCAATAGAACTCATTTCTAATAACGTGTGTATTATTGACACAGGAGCAAATTAACTCCCTAGACCCTAATAACATTGTCAGGGTAAAATGAGCTAAAAAACGAGTAATAACAGTTGTTAAAGTTACCGAAGAACTCATAAGAAGCAACTAAGTAAAATGGGTTAATATGGCGCTCGGCAGCCCCGCATTATTTCATGCACTCCCGATATTTTATGTTATAAAACTTCACCTGTTTGCTTCAATGAGACTAGTAAAGATCAGTTTCTACGTGATTAGCTATAAACAAGGAAAGTTATAGTTATTTTCTTTTAACGAAGTATGGGAAGTTAAAGATTTTTATTACAACCTCTGGTTGGTTTGTTCTTCTTTTTGAAAGAAACGATAAGCAATAAGGTAAACAAATAGAAATACAAAAATAGCGCACAAGCATGAAATATTGCGTACTTTGTTATAAACCAAAAATAGTGACACAAGTCTTTTCCACAAACTTAACTCTTTGGGTGCAGTGGCGGTCTCATCGCTGCCAGCGATATTTACCAGGCAACCTTTGGATGCACGTTTTGGAAGAACTCAAAATAAATAGGGTGGGAGACTGCGGTGTATTGCTACTCCTAATATATAAAAAAACCGTTACTGACCGACTATGTGAGTGACTGAGTGACTGACAGACAACGCACAGCCGAAACTACTGGTCGTCGTAAGCTGTTATTTCGCATGTAGGTTCCTTGGGGAGTGTAGGGGAGCACTAAGAGAGGATTTTCCGAAATTTCTACGGAGACGGCAAAAGCTAGTAAGCAATAAAACTTAAAGTGCAAGACTCTGCAATGATTTAAAAGACTTTGTATAACGATGCATTATGTTTTCAAATATGCAAGCCTCACCAACACAAAGCCCAACTTTCAAAGCAGGTGTTTATTTATTAACACACCCTTCTATAACATGCTTCCACAGATTGAGTGCGAACCTGATTGGTTTACCGCAACTAGCGATTACGCTACGGAACTTGTGGCTCCACGAGCAACTTTACGCTACACATTTCGGAACTAGTAAGGAGTGTTTAATCCAATCAGGTGCTGATAAACAACATATTATTATTATGTGTAGCTGGAATAAGCAGTAGATAGAACGACGAGTTCAAAGGTAAAGAAGAATCTTCATCAAGTGAAGCCTTGCCTATTCGTCGCAACCTCATTACAAAGCCTCCGCTGATCGTTCGTCCGTCTGTCTGTCTGACAGCGAGCTGTATTTCATACATAAATCTATAATATTGAAATTTTCAAAGTGCGTATTTCTATTGCCGCTATAAGAACAAATATTAAAAAAAATAACATTAAACAACAAGAAACGGAATCCTTAGTGTGCGAGTCCGACTTGAATTTGGCTAGTTTTTTTCTTAATTCTATCTTCACCTTGTTCTCACCAGCTGCAGTTCAAGTAAGTCGCAAGGATCAACAAACTTCTTGTTATGATACGTAAAGGAAATAGTACTTTGGGCTGTGGCCAAAAGTGACATTGTATCAGCAATAACGCTTGTTAAAAAGTAACTTCAAAATGTTTGACATAGACCACACGTTATTTTGCCTGTGCTTGTCATAATCATCAACATCATCATATCAGCCTTCCAACGCTGCGTCTTGCGGTACGCGGTCGACTCACCAGAACTTTTCAGCCCCATCGATCATCTGTTCTTGTCAATCTGTGCTTATCAATGCCATTTTGTGGTTTTCTAAAATCGATTTAATCATTGATAGAATTCATTGTGTAGAGACTCTTGACAGATATTTGTAATCGATTCACTTCGCTATCGAAAAGTCCAGAACCCCACTGACAGCACTGATGTTTGATACACTAACAAATTGTTGAGCTCCATTCAAATTCAAATTTGTACGATCTGACGTTACGAACGGACAGACTCCCCAACATCGATATTATATTAAGAACCCCTCTTTGTTGGACGAATACTTGTGGAGAATTAAGGTAACAGAGAACTAGCAAATCACGTTACGCCCCGGGCTATTACGGCATCCTCGTCCCACCTAAGTGTATTAGGGGCTATTTATCGTGACATTGAGACCATCGGCTCATCACAGCCAGTCATTGCGAGACTGACAGTCGGCCATGATTGCTTTCTTAATAGCCTCCTTATTGGTAATCAAGAAGCCAGTGTGAAGTAATTCGTAAGTTATTATTTTGTGGCCAGTATTGGAAGTGAAATTATTGATAGGTGTGAATTGTTTTGATATTGTTTTTTGTTTCGTCAAAGAATCAATTTTCATCTTCTCATACAAAGAAGGCACGAGCAATCCGCGGGCAAAGCCGCTGCTGGCAGAAGCTAAAGGTAAGTATGAGCCTAAAATCAGCAAAAAAAAATGGTAGAAAATAAAAAACAAACAAAAATTTTTATAAGTTTATAAGTTTAATTTTTATTCATTTGAATGCTCTCTGAAATATAAGTCCTATTCAAATCTCAGTAGAAACATTAATAAAACTTTCAATGATGTTTCCATGTAATAGGCACTATTTTTGACACGAATCCAATCTGACTTAACTGACTGACTTAGTAAGGAGCAGCATATTAAAAAAAAAATTACCCTGTAGGAACATTTTCTGAAGCAATTTGATTATATTTTTTGACTAAAGAAACCCCAAGCACGTGTTAGCTACTTGTAATTCCATTCAAGTTTCAGCGGTCAAGTAGGGGGAGGAGAGTTCCGTTTTATGTTTTTTTCAATAAATTAAGTAAACACCATAGACATAGAGAAATAGACTGAGCATTACCGTCGCAAAACTAGACTAGTCAATAGTCTGTGGAAAGAGACAGAGCGAATGTACGGCCAATGCTTGTACCTTTTCTACAGGTTGTGGTGACTAAGGCCACGGGCAGTCTGTGAAGTGGCCCCATCAGAATAGGGATGATTCCTGAGTAAAACAACTGGCCGAGTGCGAGTCGGACTCGCGTGAAAAGGGTTCACCATAAACTTCTTAAAGGTTTCCTGTAATCTTTAGGAAAATAATTATTATCAGACTCCCGAGTGATCCTGTAAGGGTTCCTGATCGTCGTCGAGGCGATCGGCGGCGGTGACCTCTCGCGTTCAGCCCTGGTTAAATCCATGGTCCGGAGCGAGGAGACTTGGGAAGCGGTCACCTCCTGCGAAGCAATAATGTTAGCGAAAGAGGAGGCTTCTTCCGCCCTTCCGCTGCACCCAGAGCGGAAGAAGTCATTTGATGATTTCCTATACTTAAAAAAAAGGGTTCCTAATCGTATTCACTTGACAGTCAGACAGGGGAACACTCAGTCCAGCACTCTATGTCTGAGTATATGACCGAAGGCGATGGCGGTCTGTCACTGACGTATGCACTGACAATGACAGCTCTGCGTAAATATTTTGTTTAATTTTAGTATAATCTGTTTTATTTTTGCCTTTAGCAATCCAGAAGGCCAATTTCCGTACTTCATCTAGACGACAATATAATCTTAAAAACTTGTAAAATGTGGGCAAATTAGAGGTGTTTTTGGAAGATACAAAAATTATAACAGGAGAACCACACAAGCGCACTCTACTATGTATTACACGAGACACATCTATATAAGCGAATTGTACTACAGCACTAATTTGTTGGACACGCGAGGGTGGAAATTAGTCAATGTTCCCCTGTTAATAGGGACAGTTGTCGCCGTTCATAGAATTGAACGTCAGAATAAGATTGAAGCTATTTTTAGGGTTCCGTATCTGAAGGGCAACCAACGGAACCCTACTTCTAAGCCCCCATTGTCCGTATGTCTGGCACTACCTATTTTCATGAACCGCATAGTTGAAGTGTTCAAAGAGTTTGTATTTCTATTGCAACTATAACATCAAAAATATAAATATAATAAAAATTTAAAGGGCCCATTTAAGATGAGTGATGTTTTTGGCGTTTTAACTTAAATATTTGTTTTCGCTCCAACGTAAAACGGAAATACATAAAAGAATCAAACTTTGAATGTTTGTTTATGCATTTTGGGCAATACAATATACGACCACTGCAAGCTATACTTGGTAAAATCTAAAATAATGTACGAGAATGCAAGACCAGCAATTCTTGTTGAGAAGCAAATGACCCGCAGTCCAAATGTCATTTAGATTCATGTCGGTGGCATTGCCCGATAATGTGTGATTCCTCACATTATCGGGCAATGCCATGGAAGCTTACCAAACTATGAGCTAAACGGACATTCGCTTACTATTGTGCACATAAGTGCATACACGCTCCAATGGAATGTGCTTGACTGTACCTCAGAGTTCGTGTGAGGTCATAAAATTTTATCATGTTCTTAAGTTAGAGGGCGTCTGCGTGGTTTTGTTTATCGGGCTATTTTGAACGGACTTTCGATAAAATGGGAAGAAAGTCTTTCATTAAAATAAGTATCTTCGCATTATTTCGTTGTTGGGTGCACCTGTTTATTCAAGTAAGTAACAACTGTATTACCTACGATATTTCTTTTAAAAATTTTGATCACAAAATACTGCCTTGAAAATTTATCAATGAAAGGGCGGACGATTACCACTTTTGTGAGTAAACCGATTTCTAAAACGTAAGAATATTAACGCGTGACTAACAACAATAAAAAAAAAAACCCCAAAACAATGGCTCTAGAGTTAAAAAGCCAATACAAGTGCTTTTAAACAGTTGAGAACTTCAGAAGGTGTACCGACCCGTAACTCCTGCGTCTTGAAGACATCTTATAAAAAGGAAGATACGGTCCGGAACAAACAAACGTATTGCAATGTCTTCGCTAGAATATACGACTTACGAGGAGGTAGGTACCAGGCGAGCAGAACTATAGAGGACGTTCCTTTGTAATAATGTTGGAGTAGTTTTTCAAGCTTAGGATTTTTTTGTGATTTTAGAATTTCTAGGGTTCCTTTTTAGGGTCCGTAGTCAACAAGGAGCCCTTATAATTTCGCCTGTCTGACCACGGTTTAGCTCAGAGACACTTAGTACTTATACATATGGTATATTAATCACGCCGACAATGTGGTAAAATAAAATCTTGAAAAATATTTTTTTAGGGTACCGTACACGTAAAGGGGTGATGTTTTTTTATCATCCATCCCATGGTGTCGTTGGATAGGTCGCTTAAAAATATTGAGGGTGTGTGAAAACTATGTTTCCATCCAAGAATCCGTTTGCGAAATATTAAGCTTTCTCCCTGTGCCAGCTAAACGATAGTGTGTGAAGATGTGAATAAAATCATGGTAGTAGCATATATAACGAATTTAAAAGGAAAACTATCAGAGCAAACTAGACTTAAACTTTTATGAGTAATAGTCGACCAACTTATAAAATGAAACTGAAAAAGTAACAACTTCGTTATAAGTAACTTTGTTTGCTCACAGCGAAATTCGTACTGATTATGTGGTAATGGTTTACGGGTCGAGCAACTACGGAACCCATAACTACGCGTGGCCCGACACGCACTTGGCCGATTTTGTTATGTAATTTATCGGTTTGATAGGTACTAGAGGCGCATTGGAGACGGATTAGGGACTGTTAAAACTTCTCAAAATGTTGAGGCGGTTTATTGCAACGAGCCATACAACCGACCTTCTTCTACTTATGAAATCCTGGACCTTTTCTCAGGGTCAGTCATAAAAATAACTTCTTACAATTTAATTTGATTTGATTATTGCTACTTTCTGTTCTACATTTTTCAGTAAAATTATCAAAAGTTCAATTTAATTACCACACTCATACCGTAAGTGCTGCAAAAGCGAATAAAAATTTCTCTTTTAGAAAGATTACAAGTACTAGGACCACAAAAGAAAAATGATGTGGAATTAACTCTTAAAAATATTTACTACATAGATTTTCAGTATTTTTCTTTTATAAAGAATTTCAAAGGGACCTTTGTATTCTGTCTTGACGAAGTCTAGGCCGGCCATTAAAGTCAGCTGACCTTCTGCACAACAATATAACAATTGTTGCACTATTGGAATTATCAAACTAGTGGTGTAAGAAAATACATATTCTCGTTTAAATATGTGTAAAAACTCTTTTAAATACTAAAATGTTTTTAATTGTTTCAGCTATTTTAAAGAAAATACTTTTCTTTTCTGTAAATTGTGTATTGAAAGTTCGGAAAAAACAACATCTTTTATGTAAATGAATGTTGTGAACATGAACATGAGAAAATATTTTAGCGTTTCAAATTTTAGAAAGATTATGATTTCAAGGGATTTAAGTAATTGGAAATATTTTTCTATAAAATTCATAAATTATACAAATCTAGGGCTAAGGCTCTTAAGCAATGTAATATTAGGTAATATTTTTTGCCAGCAGCTTTGCTCGCGTGATGGATGGAAATTGTCTCATGGGAACATTCCCCAGACATAAAAAGTATCCTAGATTAGGATCTAGGATACTACTAGTGTGCCAGGTATCAATCAAATCCGTTAAGTTTAAGAGGTAACACACGGACAGACAGCCATAGTTACTCTCGCGTTTATCCATACTATCTATTCTAATATTGTAAATGCGAAAGTTTGGATAGATGGATATTTGTTATTCAATCACGTCAGAACTGCTAAACGGACCTTGATGAAATTTGGCTCAGAGGTAGATTATAGTCTGAAATAACACATAGAATATACTCGTACTTTTCATCCCGGGAGTTCTCTTGGGACAATTTTCAACATTCACGCGGGCGGCAGCTAGCACAATATAAATGCGAGAGTGAGGGTATTACCACACTAATCAATCGATCGTCGATCGTTGCCATCGATCGATGGTAGAATGAATTAGTCGATGTCGATCGATAGTTTCTACTTCTTTCTTCGATCAGCCAAAACTACCACACCAATCGTTCAACGTCTGGTATCGATCGACGATCGATTGGTGTAGTAACACCCTTACTCTGTCTGAATATAACAAATTTTAACTGTAATAAAATAAAATATTTCTTGTTAAGATTTATTTTTAAATCTTTCATAAAACAAAATCTACGAAACAAAGAAGCATCGATATAAGAACAAAAGAAAACCTAACATGACAAGGCCATCGCGGCATCGAAGACAGGACAGAGAGTCATAAACATATTGATTCTAGGAAAGCCACTCCACAGCTTATTGTTGGCGATTTTCTAAGGTTTGATAATACTCGGTTTATTTAGCAGAGCAAACACGACCGGCGACCCGACGGCGACGCTTCGACTTTGTAGTGACGTGCCTATGGGACGGTGGACTGCCAAGGGGCTAGAGGTAAATTCAAGAAGAGGTTTGCGAGGTGAAACGCGAACTGTTTTATTTAAATTGGGAATTGTGACCGTTGATACTTGTCACTACTTATTTTAACAAGCTTTTATTTAACTTGCCTTGTTATTTAGTTAGTATTTATGGGTTACACCAATGATATTATAAAGGAAAGAGACGATACATTCATACTGAGCGGCGTTCAGATATCTTTGCGTTCTTATTTCAAAAGTTCTTACAGTACGACTGCGATAGATAATACGGAACGAGTGATACAGAAAGAGATAGCTATATATGGCTAATTACAACAAGTATCTGATTTGTCTGCAACAATTTACGCGCGCTAGTGCGAAATCTATCTTTTTTTATATCTTTTTGTTTATTCGATTACACTTACATCTTGCAAGTGAATTTTAAAATAGTTTTCCCCAACCGATCAATCAACATCATGACGTCATCATCAGCGGAAAGACGTTCACTGCTGGACATAGTAGTCCTCCAAGTGTAGCCACATTGACCGGTCCTGTGCGTTTCGCAACATCAACCGTTTGAGTTGAAATTTTGCATTTACATGTAGTTTGAATGACAATGCACGGTAAGCTAAGTGACTTCATTCTAAATCCAATAAGGCGGACTCTAAAATATGGATTATGGAAAGATGAACAGTTATTATATATAGTTAAAAGATGTTATATTTTTTTAAGAATAAAAATAAGAAATAGTAATATTTTACAAAGGGATTTTTTTAATTCTCATGATTTACGTTGATTTTATTCAAGAAATAGAAGATTAACACCTACCTTATGTTTTTGATTACTTTGTTTCTTCACTCATTCTTATAAAGGTGCTAATCAATACGACAAATAAAAGTTTCCATTTAAAGCAGCTTTTAAATGAAATTATATTGTAAAAATATGTGTAAACTGTAACTTGGTTTCTTTGGATATCTATTAAAATGCCAAAAAGGTAAGGTGTGATGTTTATGTGTGACAATAAACGTACTTTGGTCACGTCTGGGTGAAGGTCTCTTAAGATTCAATTTTATGGTGGCCTCCGGGCCTGATCTGCGACCCGGAGTGCCCTGTTACATAGGGTAATGTTGAAAAACTCTATATGAATGTGGTATTAGATTCTGTAAAGCACTAAAACGCTTGAATACTTCTTATTTTAAGAATATATTGACCTTTGAGCATTTGAATTTGTGAATTAACGTTACATCTAACTGACCTAAAATCAATCAGCCCCCTTACTATAACGTACCAACGTCAACATGATGTTGCTGTGAGAGAGAGACGGAGCTATACAGAACAAATGGCACTATCCCTTTTTCAAAACAGAATCGTAATGTCATAGACACGTCATAGTACGACTGGTCGAGATGAGGTAGGGTTTTTTTGGTTTTCATACACATGGATAGAAGAGAGATGACCAGTGCCGAAACTCATAAAGCCATAAACCTCCACTTTTTCATAACCGTATTTAACCTCGATCTGCGAAAGTGGGTGTACTCTGCATGTAGTTCCAGCAATAAAAAATACCACTTATCGTGGCAATTCCCGTATGCAGCCCGATTGTTCGCCAGTTCCGTTGCCCAGCTGGTTCGTATTAAACCAATAAATATTCATTATGAACTTGCTTAATTTCGCACAACACTATTTTACTATTTCACTAATTTAAGCTTAACGGGCTGCTGTGGCCGAATGTTTAGGATTTGACTTTAGATTGGTTTTGCCATTGTTATTGTTGTTTTATAGTTGTCTTTTAGGTGTACTTAATTGGAATGATAAAATCGGATGGGTAGACTAGCCTACGACCACAATTAAGGCGGTAAGACCCCTCTTTGGGGAGTGGCTGGAGAGGCGCCACGGCGTCCTCACCTTCCTCCTGACGCAAGTACTCACCGGACAGGGCTGTTTCGGGAGGTACCTGTTTCGGATTCAGCGGGTGGACACGCCCGGGTGTCAGCACTGTGAGAATCACCCGGAGGACACGGTGCCCTGCTTGGGCGGAGCACCGCCGTGTCCTCGTCAAGGCGATCAGCGGCGGCGATCTCTCACGTCCAGCCCTGGTTAAATCCATGGTCCGGAGCGAGGAGGCTTGGGAAGCGGTCACCTCCTTCTGCGAAGCATTAATGCTAGCGAGAGAGAGAGAGACAAGGCCTTCACCCCAACCGCGAAGAAGAAGACGCCCCGGGCATCGGGAGTAGCAGGGTTCGGGGTCGGACGGCGAGCGTTGGGTGGCTCGCTGTTCGGCCACAACCAGGCCCCGGGTCGATAGCGCGTTGTGTTTTACGCGCGCCTCAAAGTGATGTCAGCATAGGAGACGGGGCGAGCTAGGGCCAGAGCCTGCCAGGGTTGCGAAACATGTTCGAAAGAGTCACCGCGGCCCTGGAACGCAAAGGGCTTTAGAAGGAACACGGATGGGTTTTAGTCAGTAAGAGTCTGACACGCCCTTCCGCTCCGCCCAGAGCGGAAGAAGTCATTTGATGTTTTCCTATCCATACAAAAAAGACTAGCCTACGAGTGTATTTAAACAATTTCCATTCTCCTTATAAGTTTTAAAGTGTGATTTTAATGTGACTTTGTAATCGTTGTTTTAGAAACGAGTCCCAGTATCATCTGCAAGAAGAAAAGAAGAAAGAAGCTCACTATAAAATTTGCCATACTTGGATGAAAAGTATGAAAAGGTCTGTAAGTTTTATATTTACTTGAGCGTTTATTTTATTGCTATAATAACTCCTCTTGAAACATAATTTTAAAGGTTTAATTTAATAATTTCCACTTTAGTCAAAAAACATACCAATTAGTTTGATATTTAGTTTCCACGTAGACGTTAGGTCGTATTTCGTACTGATCTGGAATTTACGATTATAAAGTTTATTAATTATCTAGTCTGTTCATGAACTAAGTATCTGGTGTTTCACAGTAATGAAACATACCCTTGACAAGGCTGGTGTCAGATATTTCAGGTTTCTGACTTCTTCGTGGAGGTCGGCTAGACAGGGGCTCCATGTAAACTACGGGTGCTTAGCTGCGTCTGGAAGCCGACCCAACGTAGTTGGGTAGAGGCTGGTAACGAGGTGTCGCAGTTCTGTATGGTGTCGGACGTAAACGAATAGCACCATCCCATCACTTCCCGGGGTGGAGAGGCCACTAAGGGAATTACCAGAGAATGGGCAGCAGTATCTATTTTTTTTTTGAGATGGGTTTGCTCTTGACTCCAGTCTAGGACATAGATGACAAAGACAAAGTTGACGAATTTCTGTGCATTGCAACAGCTATACTGCGATCACCAACCCGTCAAGCGTGTTGATTATGGCAAACCGGAATTGGGGGATGCCTATGTCCAGCAGTGGACGTCTTTCGGCTGGTATGCTGATGATGATGAGGTAAAGTTTTTTTTTATAGATGGTGTCCTCTGTAAAGACAAATCTAATTATCCCTTAAGCAGGCCACGGACGTATGCTTCCCACATAGATTTTTCGATGCCGTAGCCAGGTTTCGGTAACGATAAGCCCACAATCTGTCAAAATTTAATAATAAATATGTACTCTGTGGTTCCGATTAGCAAACTCTGTGTATACGAACGAATGTGACACTTGACAGCCATTTTGAGTTTGAGTGTCCGGTAGAACTGTGTTTTTGTGTGACTGTGCAAGTTTTATTTAGATTATGGCGAAACAAAGAAAGGTAAGTCGTGCAATTTTTTGATATGTTAGAGATTTTGAATTTTTCTATCAAGATTTACATTATTTCTAGTTGATTTCTTGCTAAATTGTCTAAAATAAGGCAAATAATAATGTGGGGAACATGTGACCAAAGCCTGTTGAGTCGAACTAATTTGTGGGAGCTATTTAACCATTGCCTGTTCAAATTACCTACTTTTTTATACTAGCCTTTTCACCCGACATTGTTTGTGATTTTTAATATATTAAAATTTTTCAGTAAATCCAGTGGTGTTCAAAAATAAAAAGGGCGGAGTTTTCGGAGTGCCTGACGAGATAAGGTTGAGTCGGCAAGGACAACATTTTTTAAAATTGTCGACGTTCAAACGTTGCAGATTCTGCAGTACACGCAACCAAGAAAAACGTTCAAAATACGTATGCGAAATTTGTAATGTTGCATTATGCGTTGAACCATGTATGAAATCGTTCCACCAAGCTCATTCTGGGGTTTAAAAATCTTTAATTATGTAAAACATTAATAACAAATAAATAATTCATACTTACACTATATTTTTTTACTTTACGCAAATAACCTAAACTAAAAAAATATAAATATTTTTAATTCAAATGATAAAAAAAATTACTATACTATATATAAAAAAAAATGTAGTACCTAATCAGACACTAGAATTATGAACAAACAAACATTCGACATTTATATATAGTTATCACATAAATTGTAGTCTCTACCCAGGCAATGGGATTATGTTTTCCCACATTTTTTTTTCAGGCTTTTCAGTGTTTTTAAAAAAAATTGTTGATAAGGAATCATACAGGGCGCTATTCAAAGCCTAAACCCATTTATACCACTTTATTTCTTGCAGCGGTTCTTCGGGGCCTGTTTAAGGGTTAAACTATTCTATCAATGATAGAAAGCTACACAATCGCCTCATACCATTAGCTTTCATCCTGCAATTTACACGGTTCCTGTTGGATGGAGTACGTGGGCGAAGCCACGGGAAAAGCATTTTCTTTTTATTTTGGAAAAAAGGTATTTTATCCGTTACCGCTGATTTCACTTGCTGGGTTTTGGGCTCTGTTCTTTTATTCTTAACCGGAACATGATAAATTTGTAGCCTAACCACAAAGATTCGATGAAAGCATAATAATTGTCAGCTAACGGCTATATTACGAGGTAATGTGGCAACTGTCAACATCTCTGACTCAATTGATGAGAGTACTAACTTTTACACGCGACTTCGTACACGCACATCCTGTTTTTTCCCGTTCCCATATAGCTTATAGCCCCAGCCGTATAGCCTATATTCCCATATAGCCTAATGAATGTGGTTATCATATACAAAAAGAATTCTCCAAATCCGACTGGTAGTTCCAAATATAAGCGCGTTCAAACAAACAAACAAATAAAAATAAATATAAATAGATAGATTATATATTACATTATATTATTAAAAACACTGCTCAAAATATTAAACACGCTGGAGTGTAAGTGTAGCCACCCGCATACAGTGTACATAGATACTACATTATAATACACCGTAGTGAAAGTATATAAAATGATCTCTCAAGGAAAGTGTTCGGTCCGGAAAGGAAATTGAAAATCCGGTTTGTTCAGTTCTGTTTCGGTCTACAGCACTACGGAATATCATAAGTGTAGTAGATACACGAGCTTTTTCTGTTAAGGTGGCTGGAGTTCAAATATTGTGGAAAATAGGGAAAGAAGACTGTTTCTTAGGATACAAACAAGTATGAATTTTTTAACAAAATCTGGTAAAATTGTATTTGAAATATCAATATGACTTATATGAGTTCTATTTTGAAATGCAGCTTTTCTTGGAAGTTCACATTGGATTTTCACGACTCACGACGCAACAGTGCTTTTATAAAATTTTCATTTGGCGTTTCCTAGAAGTCTGCTCGGTAAAAGGTGTTCATATGATGAACGTGAATGCTAGCCGAACTATAGTGTGACACGTCCTTATGTCCAATTTCCTTTGGAGCTTATCTGAAATATCTTGTTTGTGGAACAAAAATAGGAAAAAAAACATGATGATACCTAACAGATAGAAATCTATTTCAGAAGTTAAGAGGGTAGTATCAAGTACAGCAAAATAACAAGTCTTGCAAGTTGGTTTAGTTGGAAATTGAAAAAAAAAGAAGTCATTGTACCGTCTCGTAAGCACCTTCGGTAAATCAGAGGCACAATTGTCAAACATTAAAAACCACAGTTACCCTCGTTCTACCGAAAGGTGCTTTATAAAGATTAGATTAATTGATATCATTGGCTTTCTCATTGGTCTAGCTAGTGGTCACAAACGTTACACTGCTAAACATGACCTTCAGGTTCAATTCTCGGGTTGGGAAAAGTGATATAGGGTTTTCTATCTGAAAGTTACAAGTCCGGTTTTATTGATTGATGGCTTGACTGCTGCGGCGCGTGTCGCGGGTTCGATTCCCGCACGGAACAAATATTTGTATGGCCTACAGACAAGATCCGGGTCTGGCTGTTTGTGTATGTGAATTTGTATGTTTGTAAACGCACCCACGATGCAGGAGAAATTCCTAGTGTGGGGCAAAGATAAAAAAAAGAATTGGCTCTAACATAGCTGCCAAAATGTGAGTTCTCTATGGGTAAACAGTGTTGTGCTATATTATTATTACTACAAAGCTCTTTCCAATCGTGTCATTACTTGGGAAACAAATTACACACGTACTGTGTTTGTATTGATACTAAAATTACTACATAAAATTATGACGATTTAAATCCGAATAGATATCCTTTATTATGTAACGTCTTTAACTAGATAACAGTGATGAATGTCATGATTAAATTAATACCAGTATTGTGTTAAATCTAGATAAGAACGTCACATAAATTCATATCCATAGTACAAGTTGTCCTTTGTGAGTTATGTAGGTCTAGTACTTGTGTACCTACGAAACTTTTTTACAAAAAAAAAATACTACAAAGTATAAAATTACTTTAATTTCAAAAGTCGGTGTATTTGATTATATCTTCGTTTTTTAACACCGACTTCCGATACTCCACACCTAACAAAACCACTGAAAAGACACAGGAAAGCAAAATACGCAATTTCGTTAAAAAATATGTCATCCAAGTAGGATGACATATTTTTTACAGCTTTTTTTTAATTTAAAAAACCAAACGATTTCGATTAAGTCTATGGGGCCAATCGGACGGTATATCCTTTCATATAAAAAATAGATTTTTACAAATCCTTTCATATATCACGGAGTTATGAGGTAACAAACACAAAAAATACAACCGAATTGAGAACCTCCTCCTTTTTTTAAGTCGGTTAAAAAGAGGTAAAATTCTTATATTATAATTTTGTAAAAGGTACCTAATATCTGGTAATTTATTTTTATAAAGAAAGCTTCACTATCTTTGGTTCGATGGTCATGGGCTACTTTAGTATCCCGAAAAAAACGGACTGTCCCCGTTATGTGGGTGTTATCAAATAATTCCTTACCGTTTTCAAACGCAACTAAAGAGAATTTTCTGTTAAATTAATTTAACGACTATTAAAAAATAACGCCATCAATTTTTTTTTTTTTAACTTCAAAAATATTTTGCTAATAGGGTATTTGAAAAATCTAAATGAATAAATACTTAGTTGATAAATGATATTAAAACATTACGATTTGTGAAAAAATTAATAAAAATGGTCGAAAAACAGAGAAGTTATACACTTTTGAAGTTATTCTACTATCCTTATTACACAAAATGTCATAATAATATGTACTGGATGGATTCAATTTAATATGGCAGAACTTGTGAGTGACGTTACACGCAATTAGTGATGTCTCTATTTATTACAGATTTTAGAACGCTGACAACACCGCCATTTTTTTGCGTTTTTTTTGCTCTCCAAGTTCTGAGAAATGTAATAAAAACATCCAGTCAAATACCCTATTCAACAAATGTTTTACACAACTAAGATAACAAAGCACAACATCAGAAAATCTGCCACTCATAAGAGAAAACACATGACAACAGACCTCTTCAATACCTTCATACAGAGATTACCATCTTTTTAAATTAACAGATCGTTCTAAAAGATTCCATTTGGCCCTGTTTCCCCTGCGAGAGAGAAAAGACATATTTTTATCAGGAGCATAAAACCATGCTTATTTTCTCCTCTATTTTAATAACCTTTTTAAAATAAAACTAGCTTTTCATACAATAGGAGGTTCTTTGTGACTTGGGATTTAAAAAATATGTTTCTATCTCACAGTGCTAAGGGAATCTTTTTATTGGAAATACATAAGTTGCGCGAAATTACACATTTTCGCTTTGCCACAAGCACCACAACAGAAGGTTGCTACGTCAGCAATGTTTCGTATATGTCACCGGAAAATTGCAGAATCCGTAAGCAAATTATATCTTGATTAGATTATGAATCCCATCCAAATTCAATAGTTTCCTATATATCCGTGTCTTATTTAGATAAATAGTTTTCAATTTCACGCTATATTTTACAATTGTTACGCCGTTTGCCATTTTCCGGTGACAGATACATATATGTATATCGCTTGTAAAGAAAATAAAGAAACCAACGAAAATAAAAATAAATTTCTTGATTGCCAGAAATTTTTCATTGCAGTATTTGTAAATACTTTGAACTATATTGGGACAAAGGGCAATGGAGAGGGCGATGCTCGGAGTTTCCTTGCGTGATCGAAACTAGAATGATGATATCCGCAAGAGAACCATCGTTACCGACATAGCCCGATGGATCGCCAAACTGAAGGAGCAGTGGATTGCTCGCCAGAAGTTCTGGAGTGGCGTCCGCGTACCGGAACACGCAGCGTTGGAAGGCCTCCCACAAGGTGGGCCGATGACTTGGTGATGATGATATTGGGATAACATAGGTGCTTACATAAAAGTTTATTTTTCGGTTATTGTCATAAAATATGACGTTTTTAATTAGACGAATTTTACTTTAATAAATATAAAATATAATTTGACCTTTTAAAAAGAAAAGTGTTTCGCAAACAATTTCCAGTGAACTTGCGACTTCGTAATGAAAAATACGAGTAATCAACCTAGTTTTTGATTGTAACCCTTAGGGATCACCTAGTTTCCTGACTGGGGATATTATTTATGTTAATCCTGTGTTAGTTCTAGTCTTAGCGTGGCCAACACATGTGCAGCTAGATGATTGAGCGAGGATTACCCGAGATATAATGTACTATGTTGACTGACTAGTATTAATTCGTTGTGTATTACGACTATATTAAATCAGTTCTTTGGGTAGTATTTTCAGTTTTAAATGTGTAGATTTTTTTTTTATAAGTACTAAATGTATAAAAATGCACAAATATAAGAAGATTTTCTTGTTTATTAAACCTACTAGCTTCTGCCTGCGACTTCGCCGGTTTTAAGTTTTTGCACGGAACCCTAATCCTTTTTCTGTCATAAAGTAACCAGCCAGTTTCGTCAAAATCGATCCAGCCGTTTCAGAGAGTAGCCACAACAAACAGACACACAATTTTTTTTTTTGTTTTAAATTTGTTATTTGTACACACGGTGTCAGAATTACGTGGTCATATTTAGAGTGATGTTCTTTAGCTTAAATACAGTAAAGAAATAAAAGCAGACTTTTAGTTGGTGGCATTAATTTTGGTTCAACTACAGATACGATGCCCCCAATCGCATCAGAGTATTTTTGTAACTTTTTTTCAATTTAAAGGTCAAGTTTTATAAAAGTAAAAAATAAACTTGTATTTTTAATTATTGCAATTATTTATTTACTGTTTATCAGACACAAATAAACAGATCCTTTAAATGTAAAGATTTAAAGCAAAAAGTACCCCGATGGTTAAACAAATTGAAAATCATTGGGAATCACTGAAACTCCCGAAAGCCAGAATCAACAGTGGCGACACCTAGCATGCGCGAGTCGATGAAGCTTGATGAGTCTTAAAGCATAAATTCAAGTCTTGGAATACCTTATATTGTCATCACACTTGAAATATTTACTAGCAATCTATAAGAAAACATCATCCCAAAGAAAAATATGGTGGCAGTTCAAAAACATCGGAAATCCCATTCTATCAAACAACTTTTCATATACTAGAATAAAGCTATCACCAAGAATAGAAGCTCTCAAACTTCTGCTCACATCATAGGGAAAACTGGCGAGAAAATACAAAATATATGTTCAGGGAAGTCCATAAACCAGATGTTGCTTTATCTAAAACGGCTATACGCACTCGTCTCCCGAAATAAGTTCGGCTACAATCGACTTACCAGGATTATTGAAAGTTCCTGATAGTTTGGAAATCTTTTGCTACTTAGAAACGTGGCTTCCGATCCGAAGTTTTCTGCTTTTGTAGAAAAGTTCGGCCTGATGCCTATTAGCGGCCGGGATCACTTATTTTGAGGGCAACATAATAATTTAAGTAGCGGAACTTTTTTCGGGTATTTTTGGCTTGTGTTAATGAAGTTGTTTTATGGGCTGTTACTTTGAACGGTTTTTTTTTAGGGAATGTTGTCAAATCTGATTACTGACTTATCAGACTGGTGTTTATATCGATAACATTCGGTGTTTACATCGATAACATTAAGTGTTTACATCGATAACTCTTGTTGTCAAGCTCAAATAAACCCAAAGCTAGGTTTTACATACTACTTACTACTTACGTTATAATATTACGTTATTGTTCAGATTATTTTTAAATTTTTAATTTTGAACAATTTTAGAAGAAAAAATGTTGGCTTACCAAAGATTTAAAAATCGAATCGAAAATCTTTGCTTGGTCATTTAAAAAAAAGGGCACGATTATTTTAATATCAAAACAAAGCATTTCCAAAAACACAATATGCACCAAAAAATCTAATAGCAGTTGTCTAAAGAGTATTTACACGGATACATTTTATGAGCCTTTAATGCGAGAGCAGGCACCAGGTAATAATTTTTACTTAAAAGTTTAATGAAATTTATGGTATACATGAAAATTTATCGCATAAGCCTCTCCCAACCAATTTCAGAATACCGACAAAATGTAACTTAATTAATGTTTTAGAGTATTATTCTGTATCAATATTGAATAGAAACTAATCTAGTTCATATTAGTTCGGCGGATTATTAAATTAGGCTTCCTTTATTATGAATAAATTAATTTTTTACATGTTTTATTGAAATAATTCAGTAGATGGTGAGAGAAGGAAACAGGAACAGGACAGCTTAAAGAAAAAAAAATTGTAATACTCCACCAAAATGAATGAGGTAAGTCTTTATTGTAGAATTTTCGGTTACAATGTAACGATGTAATTGGTGACAATTATATTTAAATGAATCTTCCATTTAGTCTCATATAATAGAGGAAATATTTTCAACACTAGGAGCGTCGCCATCCCATTTTTGTCCCACCCGCAAGTTAAATCGCCTCTAACTTTTGAATTGTTTTACTTAGCTCGGTAAACTTTTCGACTTTTCATTATTTATTGTATTTTTTTATTTAAGCTGTTTCCAATTTAATAATAAAGTTTATTGAAAAAAAACGCGATTTACCAAGAACTGCCGCTGGGTCATTTCTGTCCGATCGGTATGCTAAGCAATTAAATTCGATGTAAGGACATTACTCTGGGTAATTGCGGGGGTGGAAGTGTGATATGTACATGAATGAATAGTTGAGTATCATTCATTCATTCATTTCATACCACTATCAGCCAGTTTCATGTCGCTTTGCGTAGTGTACGTTATTGTTTTATAAGGACATATTTCACGTTTTATAGTTATGTCTTGTCAACATCACAAAATAATGATACAGCAAGAAATTGTTTTTTTTTCAACGATATTTTATAGGAGGAACCAGATGGTGACCTTTTGGAATACTCTGATCATGACCACGAATTAGAAAACAGTTCCAGTTCTTATTCTAACGAACCTGAAGATACTACTCAGAAAGAAATACCCCAAGGTAACACTTTTTTTTTATTTCGTTGAAAAACACTGAAATAGCTGTAGCTTTTTCAGTGTTTACTTTATATTATAGGTCACTGATAGCAAATTACAAGTTTTCACTCGAAGTAAATAACCCTAAATAAATTATTTATATCTCTGTAACATTATACAGCGCTTTTTATTTAATTTGTAGTTATAGCAATAGCTACGCTATTTTTATGTTTCAGAAGTAAAAAATTAAACGCAAAGACTTTTTTGCAACTGGAAGAAGAATTGGGGACACAACGTTCATACGTTGTGTCTCCAATTCAAAAAATTCAATAAAAAAAAAAAACAAAAAAAATAATCCGGGTACCTAGTACCAAAAAGGTAAGAAAAACGTACGAGGCAATGCACATGTCATCCATATCATCCGTGAAGTACCTGTGTAGAAAAACTGTCTACAGTAAATTTACCTGTATAACATTTGCCATTCAAATGTTAATAACTAATTAATGGATTTTTCGTAATTTAGAACAATTACAATTAATAAACGAAAAATCACGATTTTGTTCCTAAAGTATTGAATTTGATTTAAATTAATGAATAAACATGTTTTAAGTAACTTATAAATTGTTGTAATTATAAATTTCAGGCTTTATATTAATTAACGTTGCAATAAATATAGTGGGACAAAATTGTCCCGGCGCGGCGGCGGTTCAAGGGGGGTCGTAACTTTCGGCGCTTCTAGTGTTAAAGCGTTCAAAAGTTTAAAGAACAAAACATATTTCTCTATCTTGGCCACTTCTTTCTTGTGATCGCCAATCTCACTTCAAAAAAATCCATTACATCACAACACGTACCAAATAAAAAAATTGCCAAAACCAAACACAATACAAATAAAAACTATTACTAACTCAATCGCAACGGCTCGTCCATAATTGAAACATGTCAACGAGTCTTTGATGTTTCGGACACTAGATGGCGTCTTTGTTCGGGCTGATGGACAGATACACCAGTCCAATGTGTGTACGAGATACGTCAGTCGAACGTATACGTCCATCGGCATCATGTCAGTCTGTCCATACTCGATAGTTCGCATTCAATTTCCGCTGGTGCTATGTGCGAATACCGTACCAGACAGCGCGGTATTGACTGAAACGTATGAAGATTTTGATAGCATTGCGATTTACTGGCGAATGTTTCACTGTTTTCGGTGTAAAATGGCAGTGTGGAATTTATTTTTGGTTGTGATTTAATTAAAGAATTTTATTGAAAGCGTTTGTTTATTTTTTATGTTATAATTGCTATATAATTAACAAGCCGTGCTTGACCACTATCTTACCTGATGGCGAAGCGATGATGGTGATGGTCGACGAAGGAGCACGCTTGCTTAGATGTAACTAAAAAAAACCGAGGTTGTAGCTATCAAAAACACACAGACTTCGACAGGGAATTCCACTCCTCAGCTATACGCAAATTAAAAGTATTACAAAAACCCTTCGTGCATTTACGTCTAGCATTTATAATTATATGCTAGACGTAAATGCGCAGTTATTATTAACTGCGCATCGGCGCACGTCTTGTTTTAAGATTATATGATGCATTTAGCTGAATTAAACTATGCAATACCCAACTACAGTCCCGGAAATTAAAAATGCACTGAAAAATACTCAAGTCAGTTAAATCGGTTACCCCTTTGCTTAGTATTTCCATGCGTTATTCCGCGTACAGATTGGTGGAACGTTACATTAATTGTAACACAAATTAGCCGTTTATACAACATGAAATGCTGATGTAGGTTTGTTAATGTAGTTTGTTTCACCGTGTGTTACATCACATTTCTCCAATCTATACCAACGTAGCAATGGGTACTTGCGCAAACAAATGCACGTAACGTACTTACTGCAAAAAATAAAAATAAAAATCTCTTGCTACACTTGCGTTTAACGCTCACGTCCCTCTACAAATACATTTTTATCAAAAACCAAAGCTGTATCAAATAACAGAGCATTTTTTAATAAAATTTCATAAACTTTAGTCATAGATTAAAATAACGCGCTGAACAATACTTAGAAAGCACTACTCATAACTGAAGCTCATTGGTATTCAGGATGCGAACGGCGACTGGAGCAAATTCTTAAAATTGAATCTAGGGTAGGACTCAGGCTGTGATACAAGCGCTACGAACACAATGCTTTTCTGGATTTAACAAATATTGATTTTACTCTTAATGAAACCATTTTTGTACATGGATCTAATAATAATTTTAGGGTTGTTTAAGACGATGTCCTACTTTGCTCATTTAGTAATCTAAACTTCAACAATCAATATGTAAAAATCTTCCGCTACTGAGTGACGGAATGACATTAAGGTTCCTTGGCGAGTGTAGGGGAGCGAAGGAAGGCCTCCCACAAGGTGGACCGATGACCTGGTGAGGGTCGCGGGTAGTCGATGGATGCGAGACGCACAGGACATGTTGTTGTGGCGACACTTGGGGGAGGCCTATGTCCAACAGTGGACGTCTTTCGGCTGATATGATGATGATGATGTAACTAAATAGTTCAAAATCACCGTACTGAGCTATTATTATCGGGTTTTTCTCGTGCAGATATCAATGTTCATTAATCTTATGGGTCTGAAATAAATATTTATTATTATTATTTAAACTTTTTCAAGAAAAACCTTAACAAATGTAATCGGTTCATTTACATATTAAAGTTGTAAGCGTTTTAAAATTCTGTTTATATTAAAACTTACTGTTTTGAGAGTGTGGTTCCAACGGCTTACAATTAGTATTTTAAGGGCTTTGCTCACGAACTCATTTGTTGCAAATGGAATCATAATAAAGACTTTATTTCAAGCCATTAATTTTATTACGTTAGGTTGAGTTTAATACGTGGTTTCGTCTAGTTTGGCAGTATTAAGGAACTGTTATTAGTTTTTATATATTTATTTCGTGATCGAAAATGTCTGATTTCTGCTCAAATTAAAGACCGTTCATGTTAATTATATGTTTATGACGGTACAATTTTTACCAGCGAAGGGACATCACGCGTTTTTTCAACGCACTGTATTGCCTTATTTTTTTTTAAACGTTTTGATATGTCCAATATTTTTTGGAAATGTTTCGTTTTATTATTATTATCGATAGGCACGCGTTTGGTCACTTTCTCACCTGATGGTAAGCTATGATGTGGTCGAAGATCTATCGGACTAATTGGATTTTTTGAGTAAAATACCCTATTGTTGTTGCTATTATGATAAAATTTACTCGTCAAGCAACAATCGCTTATTTGCTTTTTCTATGCAAACAAACAAGTGATCACAAGGTGAGATATCAATCCATTTAATCAAGATGCAACGACAGCTCACTTCGTGGTCACGTGACATGTTGAATATATAGATTGATAGCTCACCTAATGATCATATCACCCAAGCCTTCACTTCGATATGTTTACAGAATCAACCGGCTGTATTTTACATGGAGCGACTGTCTATCTGTTCTTCACGACCCAGTAACTGGGTAACACGATACTACTTATCAGGACTGGTTTCAGTTCCAGGCTTCTGACCATCCGTAACGACTGACAGAGATCAATAAATGACATCCGGGAGCAACAGTTTAACGGAGTTGGAAAGTTTTTTTTTAATAAGCCATGGCTGGAGGCTTTAATTTTATATTAAGGTCGCCACAGGCAAGTAGGTACGGTTAGGTAGCCGACAACCTTCTAAGTTGACCTGAGAGAGGCCACTAATAAAAAAGATTAAAAAACCGGCCAAGTGCGAGTCGGACTCTCACACGTTTCTTGAATCCCTTTACTTATTATTTTAATTTAATTTGTATTATTTATTGTTATAACGACAATAGAAACATACAGTACGTGAAAATTTCAACTGTCTTCAATTACGGTTCTTGAGATACAGCCCGCTGACAGACAGACGTATGGACAGGGAAGGCTTAGTACCTAATAGGGTTCCGTCAGTAACCCTTCCGGTACGGAACCCTAAAGAACAGCTTAAAGTGCTTTTCAAGGCACGGAGGAATCTCAGCATGTTACTGATCTTCAGTCCGACCTCAGCAAGCGTTTCTTAACTTTGAAGATCCACCCATGTGGCTGTTATTTATAAGCCAAGAGCCATTAATGTGTCAATGAACGTACATACATCTTAATTTCCATTTAAAACATGAAGGTCATACAGACACGTACAAAGGGAACATGATTACGTAAACAACACTCCAGACTCCGGGCCCTTGCAATATTACATCAATTCATTAAACTCATATTGTAGGTACGTAAGGTCTTGATTCATTTACTCTCTCATTATGTCCTGACGTAAACGATTTAATGTCTTCATTTAATGCACAAAGAGAAATTAAAGAGCCTGCTAAAAGCTTGACATGACAAAGTGCTCTTTCTATTATAACTTTTAAGACCATAAGCTTACGTACGTGCTGTAATTTTCCTAATTACTTTCGTCGTTTAGTTTGGAGTAATTAAAATTCGTTAGGCAATTTTGGGTGGTTGTTTTTGGCGGGGAATGATGTTATGTTACTATTCGGCCGTGTGGGTGACGCGTATGATTATGTCTAGAGGCTTGATTGCAGTGTTTTTATTATTATTGATAGGCAAGCGTTTGACTTCCTGGTAATAAACGATGCGGCGGACGATAGAGCACGATTTTTTAGAAGTAATAATAATAATATAATAATAATAATATGTTGGGACAACTCACACACGGTCATCCGATCCCAAACTAGGCAGAGCCTGTGCTATGGCAACCAGACAACTGATAAACATACTTATATATTTCTAAATACATACATATTATAGACAAATTACACCCAGACACAGAACAAATGATCATGCTCATCACACAAAGATTTGTCCTGGGTGGGAATCGAACCCACGACCTCCGGTTTAGCAGTCAGGGTCACTAACCACTCGA